>CATIWJ010268374.1:0-13550 GCA_949640765.1 Croton laevigatus | reverse complement strand
AACCCGATAATTAGAAATACAAGCTTAATGGCATATTATTTTTATTCTATAAGTTGAAAAACAGAATGCACGAACAAGAAAGTGCGCATTTTGAACATTTTATATGATCTTATTTGTCTTAGTGACAGCAATTACTGTCAAAGAAACTCTGTAAAAAGCCTGCAGAAATGCGCACAAGTGCAACCATATATGTCCACCAATGGACCTTTCAGGTTTATGAGGGTGAAAAAAGCACCCCATTATGGGAAAAAGAGAACTTAAACAATAAAACCTAAACAAGTAACCGGAAAGAAAATTACCTTCAGTTTCCGCACCGCCCTTCATGTCTTCGCGGGTGAAAACTGGCTCAATTTCTTTCTTGATCAGTCGTTGCTTTCTCTTGATTTTAACCTGAAAACAGAGAGATCAATGGCCATGCACATTCAATTAATCCAAAAATGAACTCTTGAAGATAGAACCAAAAGCATAAACGAGTAGTAGTCAATACCCGGGCCTCAATGGAAGATACGTACGGACAAGTTGGGCAATAGAATCTGGAGGATTGACCCATGTTAGGCAACTCGTATCTCAACAATACTCCACAAGTTGGGCAAAACTCCATTGTTTTTCTTTTCTCTTACTCTGCATCAATCAACGACTAAATTTCATTAGCTTAAACAGGTGATAGTCAGCGATTAACTATAAGTATTGTCATAGACAAACAAGAACTGGAAATTCTAACAGATGGATTTAGAATTGAATCAGTTAATTAAATAAATTGATAAAGAAAGAGAAACCCTAATCTGAGGGCCAGTCATATATACAGTACCACGTACCTTTTTGGGAAA
Source organism: Croton laevigatus (assembly GCA_949640765.1). NCBI lineage: Eukaryota > Viridiplantae > Streptophyta > Magnoliopsida > Malpighiales > Euphorbiaceae > Croton > Croton laevigatus. The sequence continues at coordinate 12,723 of CATIWJ010268374.1, read as the reverse complement.
AAATTCTTGAGTGCATGTTCGGTACTCGTGGCTGGCCTATCTGTTTTACCTTAATTTTTTGTGGGCTAATGGGGAATTAAAGGAAACGAATATTTAATTGCTTCTTTAATTTTTTTTTTAAATCTAATTTATTTTTCTCTTTCAAACTAAAAATCTAATTTATTTTTAAAAATGACTTTTTGGATTCTACAGCCCCTTTTTTTTTTTTTAAAAAAAAATTCTACTTTACCTCACCACCAGGCCAACCCCTTAAGTTACATACATTTTTCATTTATAACTTACACTTATCTGTTTTTGAAATTTGAGAAATTAAAGTAAATTTAATCTTTTGACAAAATTTGAACGAGTAGTTGAACTTCTTCTCCCCAAATAACTCCATCAAACTTTTATTATTCCCAAAAATTCACAAAATACTTTCTCCGTCTTACAATAAATGTCTTAATTTCTACTTTTTATATCCCATAATAAGTGTTTTATTCTTAGATTATAACAAAATTAGGTGTTGATTTTTCTTTTATACTCTTAAAATATTAATAGATGATTTTTATACTCTTAAAATATTAATAGATGATAGACTTTGAAAGTTAGACAAACATTTAAGTGAAAGTATATTGATCATTCAAAAGGGGATGACGCTTTATCCTGCAATATGATAACTTGATAAGTATTATTAACACTATGTTCAGTTTGAGGATAAGAATGGATAAATAAATGGAAAGATGATTAATTTATCTCGTACTCCTATTTGTAATAGATTTATGGAAGGATATATAATAGAAAGGAGGGGTCAGTATTTTTTACACCCCAAAATTTTCAAAGGGTGTAAATAAGATAAGGAGGGGTTTTATAACTAATATCTACCAATTTACCTCTGTTTCCAAGCACAAATAATATAACTCACTCATCCTTACTTTTCTATCTATGTACTCTCTTTTACTATTTTATTAATTACTCATCCCCTCTCTACCCTATCCAAACATAGTGTAAGAAGCTGAACTGCTGGAATTTTTATAGTTCAATTTTTTTTTAAACTTCTCCCTAATTGGTATCAAGTAGACTTAATCTTCAAGAAATAAACACTCCTTGTTAATCATTAATAAAAATTACACTAAAAAGCATTCTCAATGGAGAGGGCTTTTCCTCATCCATATTTTTTTATTTTCCCTAAAGGTGAGTGTATGAATCTTTGTTTTGATTTGCAGTAATTAACTGATTATGGCATTATCAACCTCTTAATTTCTTTAATCAATTTATTATAGTTTCTTGTTCGGTGCATTCACTCAATTACCTTTCTTAATTATAATTTCTTCATTAGACAATATTTCCCAATCATTGATCAAAATCTCTAATTTTTATTTGAAGATTAACTCATTTCATCTGGGATATTCCTTGCAAAGGATTCATTAATGGCGCATGTCGTCGAACCAAGGCTCTACAGTTGCCACAAGTGTAGAAACCTCGTTTCCCGTCAAGACGATATCATATCTAAGAATTTCCGGGTAAAATTAATTTCTTCGATCATTAATTATTACTAAATCTTATTAGTGAACACAAATTTGCAATTTACAAAATTAATCTCATGATTCTATATATACTAATTACTAATTAGTAGCCAAATGAGATTTAATTTGTTTTAGGCAGACCATGGCAAAGGCTTTCTTTTCTCGCATGCAATGAACATTATTGTAGGCTGTAAAAAAGAGCGTCAGCTATGGAAAAAAAAAAAGAGTGTCAGCTGGTTACCGGCCTCTAGACCATCGCCGATATCTACTGCTCCGATTGCGGCGAATCACTAGGATGGAAATACGAAAAAGCTCAGAGAGAATCTCAAAAATACAGAGGAAGGCAAATTCGTATTAGAAAAGTGGAAGATTGTCGAAGAAAACTCGTAGCAAAAAACCCAGAAATAAATAGGTTTTCTTAAACTATTTCAATTGATTGTGTAATTGTACAGAAATTTTTATTATTAATGTATTAGATTTCGAAAATTACAAAACAGATATAACAAAAAAGACGGTGAAATTGAAATATTTGTCTTTTTGTTATAGCAGCAGTAGTAAGTTCCAGTTTCCAGGTAGTTTCTTGCATATGTTTGGAATATACATATGTCATGACGATTTTTCTTTTTTGGTATATACGCATCGTTTCCAAGATGCATCATCAAATGTACATTTTTTATTGTTGGAAATTTTTATAATAATAACGTTAAAATTGTTTTGTTCTTTTGTGAAAAAAAAAATTGTTCTGTTCTGTCCTGTCTCTGATTAAAGATTCTAAAAAATTTTCTGTTTCTGAAGAAAAACGTAACTGAGCCACCGTTGATTATCCGATGAGCTGCTGAGTTTCCATAAGCGTATATGTTGACTAAGGTCTGACCAATCTGCTCTGCACTTTCAGACTTTTTAATATTTTTCGGTTGTATTTGTTACGATAAATCTAATTATTCAAAACTATCCATTTAAAAAAAAAAAAAAAAAAACTCCTAATCCGCAAATACTCTTTAAAATGGAGAGTTATAGAGCGGAAAAACTCATTATTCTACTAGTAAAATGCTGGTTTATGATGATGAGTTTCCTTTTGATGGACATTCAATGGAACCAGATTTGGATTTGTCACGAACATATTTCTGCACCACCTGTGGAAATATTATCTGCTCCTCTGATGGCATTACGAACAAGGATTATCTGGTAAATAAACTTATTTATTTTGAATACCCTTTTTTTTTCCCCAGGAAGAAAAGCAATTAGATTGATTGATTATTATTTTTTCATTTGAATGATTTTTTAGATGTGGGGAAAAAGAGCATTTTTGTTTTCTCATGTGATGAATATAGTTGAAGGACCAAAAGAGAACCGGCAACTTGTCACCGGTACTTACCTGCTTGCTGATATTTACTGCTCCGGTTGTAAAGAACATATAGGGTGGAAATATTATGAAACTAAACAACAACACTACAAGTATAAGGAAGGCAAATTTGTCATTTCCAAAACCAAGATTGACTTACAAAATATCCTCAGTACTATCTTAATTAATTAATGTTGTTTAAAATTTTGATATGGTCATCAGCAATCAGGCCCTTCATTTTTTAATTTTTATTTTTATTTTTATTGTCATCAATTTGTAAGGCTAGAACCGGAGTTTGCTTAATCAGATTTTATAATAATGCCTAGTTGAATTTAGAAAGAGACTGATTTTGTCATTAAGTATTGGGATTTATTTGGCAGAGAACGGCTACATTTTTTAACTGTAGTTACTGACTTATATTTGCAAAATTTTTAAATTTCAACGCTGCAGGTACGAGTTTTACAGTAAGGAGGTATAATAATAATGTTGTCTCCCAAGCTAAAAAACCAAAGCCTTCTCAATAATGATTTTATTTTCGTACGCTATTCAGCAATAATAATTTGAAAAAGGACATAATAAAAACATAGTCCACAATATATATAATCATTTATACTACTACTACTGTTTTGTTTAGATTTGTTAAATAAATTGAAGAAAAATTAGAGTGAAGAAAAAGGTAGGAATCCGAAAAACCAAAACAGGAACCTTCATAGAAACAATTCTTGTCACTCAATAATAATAAAGATGGTATGTAGCTCTAACTAAGCTAAGTGATCTGTTCTCTTCTCCTTTCCTTCTCTTACTCCTTCGGCACCTTCCTCGAAACCATCCAAATTCCAATAAGGGAATAAAATAAAAAACAAATTATCTTAACCCATCCAAATAAATTTTTAAAATGCATGTTCTATAGCCTATTAAATATCTCTACACGTGTCCTAACCTCTTAATCTAACCGTCCATTTACTCAAAGCTTCTTTCTAGTTACCAAAATTCTCCTAAGTCGAAGGAAAATGAAACGACACCTTTCATTGTCGTCTAGTCTTCTCAAACTACTATATAAGAATCCGTCACCCTGCAAGTACCAGACTCAATTCCATATATTTTGTCCACGTCAAATACAGTAGTTTTGGAAAAAAAAAAAAAACCATAATTGGGGGGTTTGCTGCTTAAGTCGTCGAGGAGAAATGGAGAAAAATCAAATTGGAAACAGAACTGGGACAAGCAGAGTTTATGAGGATCTATTACCTGTGATGGCAGAAAAGCTGGACGGAGATGAGTTTGTTTCTGAATTATGCGGTGGGTTCAGGCTTCTGGCCGATCCTGGAACAGGGTTGATCACAGCAGAAAGCTTGAGGAGAAACTCTGCACTTCTGGGTATGGAGGGGATGAGCAAAGAAGATTCAGAGGCTATGGTGAGAGAAGGTGATCTTGATGGCGATGGAATGCTTAACGAAACAGAGTTTTGCATCCTCATGGTGCGGCTCAGCCCTGAAATGATGGAGAATGCTGAAACTTGGCTTGACAAAGCAATTCATCATGAGATGAGGAAATTTTCATCTTAAATCTTCTGTAACTCTGCCACTCCCAGAAGAATGATGTATTTCTGTTATGGTGTTTTAAATTATAATAGTTAATCAATCAATCATTTCACGTTCAAGCTTTTGAAAAACTCTCATTCTTAAATTTAGACGCCAGTACCCAAGACTGAGCTCCAACATGTGCTGGGGCCAAGTTGACGCAATAAATAAATTGACAAATGAACAGACGATCCAGTTACAAACTTAACTCGTGATGCAACATATTACTTCTTTTTCTCTCGACTCTGACCCTTTGCCTCTGTAATGATTTGAAAAAAATGCTTTGAGCAATAAGAGCCCAACAGAAAAGTACACTGTTAAATTATGCAGCATTTCTCTCCTGAAGGGCATTTTAATCCAGACACGTTTCAATTAATGCAATTCCTAAAATATGAGTTAATAATAAGACTTGGGACCCATTCACATCCTGACCCTGCGATGTAGTTTGAATGAAGCACTAATTCACATGCTGCTATATATTAGATCAAAATCAGAGAATCAAACACCAAGCTAACAGGTTCCATTGATGAAATTACTTGTGTCCATACAATATACTGAGAACTCAGTACTATTCCAAGTAGTAGTACTCTACGTGACTGATCTAAATCTGTTTCAAATACCCAAGTAACACAATTGCACATTGCAACTTCATACTTCTTTTGTAGTTCTTCTCTTCCTCATGTTCTTGATCTTCTGATAGGCGTACGGCTGTTAAGACAGACAAGGAAAACAGAGTTTTCAAAGAGAATTTATTCATAAAAAATAATCCAGACAACTTAAAAAAAGATGTGAAATTTTTCCTACCTGCGATATCTTCCATACTCAGGACTTCGGTTCCTACCAAAATCAGGGCTCCTCTTCCGGTCATAAGCTGGGCCATTGTACTTGTCATACACTGGGCTACGAGGTCTACCATAGTCAGGACTGGGTCGCCTTCGATACACAGGACTTGGAGACCTCCCATAATAACTTCCTCTTCTAGGGCTATCAAATTTGTCTCCCCTCTCACCATCATCCCTCAAAGCATACTCAACTGAAACCACCCTGTCCAGTATTTTGCTGCCAAAAGCACAAATTGCATATTTTCTCAATCCATTGATCAAACTATGTATGTAATATGAGCTCACCTGAATAACAAGGGAAACAGAAACATCTCTACTGACCTCATGTGAGTGCACTCCAAGGCTTTAGTAGCATCCTCCTGTGTCTCAAACTGCACAAATGCAAAGTTCCTCCGAATTCTGACATGAAGAACCTCCCCATATCGATCGAAGTGTCTCTTTATATCTTCAACCCTGGTGCGAATTGGATCAAAATTGATCACAAAAAGTGTCTTCGTGGGTCTCTGATTCGCCATTGACCGGGATCCATCACGATGTCGTCCGCGTTCTCCCTACAATAGTAACCACAGTAACATATTAGCCCCTTTAAAACCATCAGCAAAAATACCATTAGAAGAAATATAGTGAATACAAAGGCCAGTATAACAAAGCAAAAGCAAGAACACACCCTAGCCCATTCCACTGACAGCCTACGTCTGTCGTAACCAAATGGAACATTGTCAAGTCCACGTATAGCCTCTGCAGCATCACGTTCATCCTCAAAATAGACAAAAGCAAAACCTGCAAAAAAGTACAACTAAAATGAGAGAAGGAATTGGTTATGGATGACCTTGGAACCATATCCACTCAACTTAGGTACATCAGCCAAATCAGGATTTCTTTTCCTAGTAAGAACTTAAAAATTATACAACACCTGCATATACTTGATGAGCTGATGCACATAAGGATGTAGAAGCGTTGCATGATGAACTAAATCAACATGTTGGCATTTTAGAGTTTTAAATCCAAAGTTTCAGATCTGAGATGTCATTGCTAAGCATGCTTCGCCATTCAGACAGCAAAAAGTTCAGAAATGGAAGGCATGGCAAGACAGATTTCATTGTTCCTCCTATTATCAGTAGTGGTAGACATGGCATAAAAAATTGATTGATTCCGCCACAACCATTCTTGATAAATGGCAACTTTGGGCGGTTTGGTGGGTAAGTGACGAATAGTCGAGTGAACAAAAATGTAGGATGAATCCCTCTGTGAGTGGAAGGAGAGCAGGCAAGCAAGAATTTATCCAAGTCAATACAAATGTTTTGCAGAGAAGATGGCGAGCCCAGATGGAAGCTCAATTTTCCTTAGGAGTTCCTGCGTCAAAACAAACACTTTATATGGAGGTGTTCTCCAGAGAAATGGCATTTTTGCAGCGGCCATTATATTTTCTGCCAAGATTATAGTCAGATATAGTCACCACCACTAGCAGTGTATATCTGAATCTGAAATTTTCATGCTGATTCTAAATTCTTATATAGTCAGAAAGCCGACAGTCCTTGAAAAGCTCAAAATGTTTTGCTGTTCATTATGTCTCTCCAAAAAATGAAAGTTCAAAATAAGTAAATAAAATTCCTGTTAGGTCACAAAATTTTTATAAATTAAATGCAAAAAAAAGAGCTTATCAGTAAAAACACAAACCATGTTAACAATGAGATGGAAACAACTATTTGCAACAAACTAAGAAATTACTCAACTAGAGACACATTACCAGCTATCAATTTAGTAGCCCGTCAAAGACAAAACACAGTATAACTCGATGAACTATATCCATCAATGGAACAGTTGAAACCAATTAGTAGGCATTGTCAATCTTCTGATAATTGCGATGAGACACTGAAGCAACCGAACACCTAACCTATTGAATACTATTTGAGATAAATAGTATCCTAACATTTATATAAAGTCATGAACCGGCCCTTCATCATCTCAAGATAAAATAAACACGATCCTAAAACAATATCTATTACATTCAGATCATCAGCTCATGCCAAAAACACTATTTCTAAACGTTCACATGAGCAAACAAATAATCAAAAATTAAACGTTACCAGATTTCATGTCGACTCGATCCACCCTTCCGTACTTGCTGAATAAACGTTCCAACTCAGATTGACGAGTATCGTACTCAAAATTTCCGACGAAAACGGGCCGCAGAGCCATCCTTTTGAAAAAACAGCCTCCTCTAAAACCTAATCAAATCAAATAAAATCAAAATCATTACTCGATAAGTAATGACATTATTCCTTTTGCATTCTTGTCATCGAAACAAGATGTAGCAAAATAATTTAATACGTACCTTCCTGTTTAATTTTTTGCCAATGCAGAAAACCCTAGCACAAAATAGAGAAATTTCGTTGGGAAGGAAGATTATGGATTTTAATTTATATAGCGAAACTAAACCTTTTCTTTGACACTGCTACCCCTTTTAGCGGTACGATTAGGATTTTTATATTGCGTGGCGAGATCTATAGCGTTCGATTCTTTTCAAGTAACTTAGTGAGATAATGTAGGCTGATCCGTAATGCAATAAACGCTTCTTCTGCATGCGCCTGGGCCCTGGGATGACTTTTAATGGGCCTAATAAGCATGTAGATTGGGCCATTTGTAGAACGCAATCTCGGATAGTATCCTCAGTTCCTGCACAAATAATTTGGTTTCTTTAAGGAATCAACTCGTTTTTAGGCTTATGTATGAAACTAGCCCAAATGGAATTTCTATGCGCCCTTCAGACTTGGTAACTAGTAATTGGAAAATATGCACAAATAACTTTATTTTTATTTTGTCTTCCATAAGGAAATACACTAATTTTTTTTAAGGGAAACTTAATAAATGTTTTTTGTAATTTGATTATATGGGAAATTCATAAATTTAGTGCCTAACTTTATTAAGTATTTCATTTTTGTGTCTGGTCTTTATTTTTTACCTGAACAATGTCTGAACTCTATAAAAAGTGCTCAAAAGCCTGAAAGCTAACTAATCCAACAACTAACTTAATCACCAATTAAATAAATCCATGTGTCTATGACTATAACTATGATGTGGATTATATGTGAAATTATTAAAATGAGTCGGCAATTAACCTTAATTAAAGCGGAAATTGGTCAGCTCCAATTCTTATCATTTTTGTTTTCTAAGAATGATCGATCTGAATTAACGTTGAGAGAACAAAACGATCAAGCAAGTGAGGCGACCTAAAAATCATTCCTTTATAACAATCTACAAACCCACCCGACAAGGATACCATAGTACATATAAACATAAATTTCTTTTCTCTTTTTCAGTATGACATTTCATTTCTCCTTTTCTTACACAAATTTAACTTTGCAAAGCTCTAATTTTTGTTTTCTCAAATATATAGGATTTGTATGTTTAACACGCCATAGAAGAAGATCACTTATAAACCTTTCTCGATGTCCACCATATATTACTGCTTCCTCCTCCACCAGCCATCATCATCCCCGACAACGTAACCACTATAAAAAACAACGAAGCCTTAACACTTTAAATGAAATAAAAAATGGTTGGCACCACACTAGAATTGCAAAAATAGATATTACAAAGGGGAGAAGAGAATTAGAGGGAGAGAGGGCAGCACAATCGCTAATAGGAAAAATGATACGCTAGATAACTTCCTATAAATTTACTACAATTTATTGTCAGATTAGCCTTACGTGTGGTTCAAAGTTTACCTATGTCATGACTTTGGTAGATTTTTTTATGACTTCCAAGTTCCAATAAGTTCATGTGTCTATTTTGATATCGTTAATTTCTTCTCCTCAAGTTCTTTCTTTTGATATATATCAGTGTTGATGTTGTTATTGTTGGCTTATTATGAATTTTTTGGCAGCCATAAACCCTTCTCAGATAAACCTTCGGTGAGATATATTAAACATCTTTTATAATAAATAAAATATAAATAATGTTTTAACAAGCAAATAAAGTTGTAAATAAATTATAAACAAAAATCTAAAGCTTTAAAAAAAAATTTCCCAGCTAAAGCTTCATTCAACTAATAAAACATTATAAACAATAATAAAACATCCAAATAAAACACCTACAATAATAAAATAATTGTAAACAAAAGACAATCACTCAATGAAAATACTTATTTAATTTTTTTTTTTCCATATAAACAACTTAACATGAAATAACTTCTTTTTATTATTAATTTTTAAACCTTATATAACATTTATATTAAAATTTTTGCATTTAGTTTTGTAAATATTTATTTGTAATTCATCTAACTTTATAGAGATCAAATTTTTAGTTTTAATGATAATTTATAATGGTGTATGGTAATGCAGAATATTTCTTCGTTAAGATTCGACTACTCAAATATTTCTCCCAATTTCAAATGCATCCAATTTCTTAGTGGTGAATGGTAGAACAACATTTTTTTTATATTGTGATTTGATTACTCAAGTTCAGCGAGTTTCAAATGTAGTCAAATTTTAAATAATGACATTTTTTTTTTCCAAAAAATTAATGATATTATTGCAAAAGGCCTAATTGTTGTCAAATTTGAAGGGTTGATCTTGTATAAAGTATTCAATTTTTCCAAAAATGTATATTTTTTACTTCTCTCTTATAAAAATTTCTAATTTTTATTATATCATTAAATTACAATTTTTTAAATGTATTAATATATTTATAATTTATGTAAAAAAATAATAACTATAAATTAGAACCAAAATAGACTTGGAACCATAATATTTTTTGTGGCTTGTTAAAAGTTTAAATAAAATAATAATAATGATTCATGGGTGAAGAATGCAGATGTGGAGCTAGAGATAGATTGCGTGCAGCTTGTATTGTTTTAATTTAAAGAGAACTTCATTGTATTGATGTCTGTTTGTGAGATTCATAAAATGATTTTAAAAGCAGTTGTTTAGAGTCTGATTATGAACAATAATTTTAGATGCATTCTATAATAATCACATAGGGATGCGGAAAGCCAAGGCCAAGGGCAAGGGGTAGCTTTCACTCAAATGCTGGATCATCCTTTTCAAGCAACTCTCACTAACCCAAATTTATTCAATTAAAATAGATAGAGCCACATGTAAAATCTACCAAATAATATATCTACTCTTAAACAAAATCGATGTGAACTAAAAATTGATTATTTGTAGTACTATTAGCATTGATATTTTTTTTTTCAATTAGTCAATTATATCGGAATATTTATTTTTTAAGTAATAATTGAAATTTTACTTTAAAAATAAAGATTCTTTGATATAATTGGCTAATAGAAAAAAAAAATCAATTTAATTACGGATTAAGATTTATAAATTTAATGACTCGCAAGTATAATTAAATTATTAGTTTTTTTCTTGTATATTTAGGTTGTGTTCAGTAATAGTTTCAAGTAATTTTATTTTAGTATTTTAATTTATCAAAACATTAAAATATATTTTTGTTTAAATAATTTTTTTTTTTAAAAAAAATTATAATTTTAAGTAATTTTTAGAATTTTGAATAATATTCTATACAAAACTATATATATATTTTTTTAAATTGCTAGTTTTGACTATTTTGAAATCAGTTGTTAAAATCAGTTAATAATTACTGAAATAGTTAATGTCTACGTAAACTGGGCAGGAAAATAAAAAATGAAAGGGACCATAATTCATAAAGAAAGAGTACATGATATAGAGGGGCATGGGGCTGGAAAAATAGCAGCCACTAAATATGATTAAGTTATTAATAAAGTAAAGTTTTAATTTAAAAGTAATTAAGGTGATGTGAGTGCAGCAGAGTGCTTAATAAACAATTAAAGCGACTTAAGGGTGGCGTGGCGTGGCGTCTGACATAGGAAATTTGGTAACTTGGAAACTTCCAGGAATGTTCTTTTTATTTTTAAACAAGTACTTACTGCAATTATTAAAACGTTACTATGAAGGCTTACTTTTTTTTTTTTTAAATTTGAAAAGGTGTGGGTCAACCAAGCTTTTAAATGCAATAGAATTCAAGATGTAACTTAACCGGGTGCTCATTCCCTCAATTTCAAATTGTAATGAAATTCAGTCTTTAATTGGTGGGCTGTATGCTATATGTGTGCAATTTATAGTTTTAGCCCTTACATTTTTTTTTTGGCCAATTTGCCCTTACATTTTTACTTGCAAATAAGCAATGTGAGTAATTTTTTTTTTTTTTAAATTTACATGCATTGCACTGAACGAAATGCATAATATGCATCCCAATTTTCTTTATAAAAAAAAAAATCTAAATTAACACATAGTAGTAACAAATAATAGGGCTTTGGCAGCCCATACAACAAAATCCTAATCTAATTAGTCAGCTTTAAATTTATTTGGATTTGAGTTTATTAATATTATTAATATTAACGATTAATTTCCCATTTTGTTATTTGTAAAAAGTATGGATTTATATTAAGTTGTATAAGAAATTTTACGTGTTTACTTGCTATTTTGGTACGATTGTTAATAAACTATCAAATTAATTTTATCAGAAAGTAAAGATTTATATCAAAAACTTTATTAAGGATTATGATTAAGGCTTTCTTTTAGTATTAGGGAGGATGATTCGAACTCCAGTTTATACGCTAGATTGTAGTTACATTTATCACTGGATTATGTTTTAACTTGCAATTACGATTAAGATTTATATGTATATTTATAATTTTTTTTAGGGAAATTTATAATTTCCTCCCTATGTTGTACCTATTTCTACATTTTCCTCCCTGTCTTTTATTTTTCCGACAAAAATCTCCCTCATTTATTTTTCCGTTGACAATAATCTCCTTTTATCAATTTTTTCTGTTAAAATAACGGTTAAAGGACCAAAATATAATTTTTACGGACTCTTTTAAAAAACTGAAAAATTAAGGGATTAGTTTTGAAATTAATTTATTAATTATTTATTTTATTATTTTCCATAAACAATTTCTTCATCTTCTTTATTTACCCACCCAGCCCCGCCACCTGCACCTCCACAACCTCCGCCACCTCCACCTTGACCTCCATAAACTCCGCCACCACCATCCCCACCACCTCTAGACGGAGGAGCAAAATCGATGGAGGAGCAAAGGAATACAGGGAAAAAACGAGCGATTTACAAAGGGGATTTAGTTATAGTCTACATTCTTTATGTGATGATTGTACAATAACTTAAAGAGTTCTGCAGATTCTGATGTGAATCAGCATACTGTTGAAATATTGGTATCTCAAAGTTTATTTTAAGAGCTCAATTTCCAGTTGAGTGGTGGTTTTATTAATTCAGGGAGAGCAATGTCATAATAATAATCCCAAGTTTCATGGGATTTTTTGGGTTCTTCATGTTTCAATACAAATTATGTTATGATGATGTGAAATCCTACGACTAGAGAGTGTCGTGTTCTTCCAAATCCTGAGAATCATAATCACTTTGAATTATGCTTTTATGGATTTGGTTATGATTCTGCT
>CATIWJ010268365.1:0-11744 GCA_949640765.1 Croton laevigatus | reverse complement strand
CATGTCAACTTTGGGTCTAACAACCTCTATTACTACCTCTATTCTTTAATAATGGATACTTTTTGCATTTTTAGGTGATTCCAAATAATAGAGACTTAAGCTATTTTGGTAGAATTAGGATCATTCTACCCTTTGTCATTTTAAAGTGCATATTTTGTCATTTAATAAGTAGTGTTGAGAAAAAATATTATGTTATGGTGCATATGTCAGATTGGTGTAAAAGGTGGTAGAAAAATTGAAGAAAGAGAGTGATTTCTAGCAAAGCATGGTTCACGATTGGAGATAGTATAGGTACAAAACTTGAAGAGCTACGACCAATGTATTACTTTAACCATTGTAGGTTACATAAGAAATGTTACTTGAAGAGCTACGACCAATGTATTACTCTAACCGTTGTAGGTTACATCAGAAATGTTACGAAATGGTGAAAATCAAATAACACATGTACAAAAAATTCAATTAATTATGAAGAAAATGGTGTACAATCTATCATATGCAACTATAATAGTGTATATGTAGGGTGCAATTATACGTTTTGCACCCATATTTAAAAAAATTGCCCCAATCAATTTACAAAATACGTCATATTCTCAATATATACCTTATTTTTCAAAAGGAGATAAATGAAAGAATTAAACTTCCAACTATACTAAATCAATTAGAGTGCACTCTGCTCAATTTTATGTAGTTGGGTGTTAAATTAATTCAATTTCTTTTCAAGGTTTAGGCATGCATTTTTATTTATTATACACCATTTTTTATCACTTAACATGTAATTCTTAACATATAATTGAATTAGTTTGCTGCATTTTTTTATGTTTTATATCCCGAATATCTACAGTCGTTACCTAACTCTCCTCTTCTATAAAACATGCATCTCTGTCACCCTCTATAATCTACTGATAACCTTACTAATTCTATAAGAAAATCACAAAAAATATGTTATAAGAATACCAAATATTTAGACTGAGCATGTGGAGATTTTACATGCAGTAGATAACTTGGTCTTTTGTTGAGTACAACTTGCCTAGAATAAGTCAAATAGTTGTTAAGTATTGTTGCTATTTTCTTGAAGTAGCTGCTAGCAGTCTCTATCATTTAGGGAAGTAGTTATTTCTTTTCGTGTATTTAAATCTTTAATTATAGCAAATAATAGCAAGCAAAAAATCATTCTAATTCAATTTATGATTTAATTCTCACCCAAAGTAGAATTTGACTCTTTGTCAAAATTCTTACTGCCACAAGATTCTACCAATTTGTTATCAAAAGCCAGCCCCATCTTGCAAAACCCAAGACTCAGAGTGATGGCCCATGAAGTGGTGGACTAGACCTATTGAATAGATAGAAGGTCTGAAGAGAAGGGTGCTAACTGTGACCAACGTGATCGTGACAAACATGGCCATAACCAACGAGGACGTTGGCTCTTCAACATTGGGTATTGTTATGATCCCACATAACCTAGTCATAACCTTGGTAAGAGCTTAATAAAGTCTTTATGTACCCTTTCCTTACAAGCCGATTTTCAAGGATAAGTTCTATTTTGGTGGTCATTCTTCAAGTGGATCATACCAATTGGTATCAGAGACATCAAGGTTACTAACAAAGAATGCATTGAGAATTTAGTAGCAGGACTTGGAGGACTCTATGATGAAATTAGCCGTCTAAAACTTGGGTTTGTTGACAGATTTCAGCAACTCAAATTTACTCTTAGTAAGATATCAGAAGCCCTAGTATCCAAAATTGAGGCTGGTCTTAGCCAAGGACATTCTACCACAGGTTGACCACGCCATCACTAAGAAGAAGGGTGAAGGTGCACAACCACTGTTCTATTCTAAGTTAGCCTAGCTAGAATTTCCCAAATATGTAGGGAACAATCCTACAAAATGGTTTACACGTGTGGAACAATTCTTTGAGTGTCAAAAAATGCTGGAGACATAAAAAGTTTCATTAGCTTAATTTCACCTTGAAGACGAAACAAACTAGTAGTGGTAATGGTTATGATATGTTTACAAAGAGGAAGGAAAAGAAATTACTTGGACCATCTTTGTTGAAGAACTTTGGTCTCATTTTGGTCCTATGGATTATAAAGATTTTGATGAGGTTTTATCGAGAGTCAAGCAGAGTGGGACTTTGCGTGACTACCAAAGAGAATTTGAGAGATTGGGCAACATAGAACAAGATGCAAAAAGCCTTAATAGGAACCTTCATGAGATGACTTAAGGCTGAGATTGCAAATGTTATCAGAATGTTCAAACCTAAAAAACTGAATGAGGCTATTAGCTTGGCACAAATGAGAGATGACCAGATGACTAGATAACAAAAGTTGGGCTAACTCACCAATCATCATACTGCCAATTCGGCTACACTAGTAGCAGCAAAGACAGCTTCGCCTATAAAACATCTCACTTGGGATGAGATGCAAAATAGGAGGGCATAGGGACTCTATTTTAATTGTGATGAGAATTTCACTCCAAACCATTATTATCAAGGACCTCAGCTGCTGATCATAGATGGTAATATAAAGGAGGTTGATGAGGAGGAATCTCAATTAGAGATATCTTTGCATGCTTTGACAGGTTAAAAAACATATCAAACTATTTGTGTACATGCTAAAGTCCAACATAGCGTAGTGATTGCTCTCATTGACATCGATGCCACTCATAATTTTATCAGTAAGAAATTGGTCAATGTATTGCAATTGCCTATCATTCCAACTGGACCTTTCTTTGTGGAGATTGCAAATGGGGGATCACTCAAATGTCAAGGAAAGTTTAAGAATGTACCAGTAGAAATACATGGTAACATTTTCTCACTTATTTTATATGCGTTGCCACAATTAGGAATGGATCTCGTTCTTGGAGTTCTTTGGCTGGAGCAATTTGGTACAATTATGTGTAATTGAAAGCAATTGACCATATAATTCTTATGGAACCATGAGGTTCTTATAGGGCATCAAATCCCAACAAATTCAAACAACTTTACTGAAGTCATTCTCCAAAGAAATGCAGCAGAGTAGTTCACTTACTACTCTTTGTCTTCAAACAACAAACAATGGTGAAGCACTAGATGTCTAACTAGAAATGCAACAAATGTTGAATAAATTCGAAGACCTCTTTTAGGAACCTTAATAGATCCCTTCTATAAGGGAAATTAATCATCATATTAGCCTTGAAGAAGGGTCTGAACTAGTCAATGTAATGCCATATCAATATGCATATTTCTAGAAGGCAGAAATCGAAAAACAAGTACAAGACATGCTAAAATTGGGATTTATAAAGCCAAGCACAAGTCCATTCTCTTCTCCAATGTTATTGGTCAAGAAAAAATATGAGACCTTACATTTTTTCACTAATTACCGTGCTTTGAATGCAGTAACTATCAAAGACTGATTTCCAATTCCAATGGTAAAAGACATGCTTGATGAGCTCTATGGTGCTTACTATTTCACAAAATTGGACTTATGAGCATGATATCATCAAGTGCTAGTTCACGCACCATATATTCATAAGAAGGCATTTTGTAAGTATAATGGCCATTATGAATATTTGGTCATGCCCTTTGGCCTTTGCAATGCTCCATCTACTTTTTAGGCAATCATGAACTTCATTTTTCATCTTTACCTTCTTAAACGTTTATGCTTGTATTTTTTTATGACATTTTAATTTACAACCTTAGCTAGTCTAAGGATATTGATCATGTTAGCTAGGCCTTAAATATGTTAAGGCAGCGTTATTTCTTCATTAAACTCTCTAAATGTTCATTTAGGAAGCAATAATTGAAATATTTGGTACATGTTGTAACGTCACATAGTGTTAAAGTAAATCAAGTAAAAATTCAAGCGATACTCAACTAACTATCACCAACTAATATTACTAAGTTATGAGATTTTCTAAGCCTTATTAGTAACTATCGAAAGCACATACGCAATTGTAAAGTGATAGCAAGGCCACTTACCAACCTTTTGAAGAATGGCAAATTCTAGTGGACAAATGAAGTAACAGCAGCTTTTCAACAACTCAAGCAGGCTATGATCACAACCCAACAAATTTTGATAAACCCTTTGTCGTAGAGACTAATGCTTCATAAGATAGCATAGGAGTAGTCTTATCACAACAATGGACATGAGTAGAGCCTTAGGCAGCACAAAGCATTCTTGGCTAACATATGCTGAAGAAATGTTGGCAATTATTCATGTCATCAAAATATGGAGACCATATTTGATACGGCATAAATTCTACATCCATATAGACCAACAAAGTTTGAAACATTTGCTTAAATAGAGAAAATGCTTATGAAATATGCTACAAGCCTGGTAAAGAAAATGTTGCTGTAGATGCATTGTCCCGAGTTGTAAGATGTCAAATTTTGAATGCCCTACATACGCTCCATGCTCAACTATGGAATGTTATTAAAGTTGAAGTAGAGATAGATCCATAAATGAAGAAAGTTGGAAGGAAAGTTATTGAGTATCCAGGCAAACCATTCATTTGGAGGAATGGTTTAGTCTGCTACAAAAATAGAATCGTGGTACCTCCAAAGTTTGACAGCACTCTGACAAAACTGAAATAAAGATGAACAAGACACAATTTGTTTTTGTGTTTTTGGATGCTTTAAACCATGAGCTTTCCCTTCATTATATAGGCCATTTACAATAGATAAAATCCCATATTTACATCAAATAAATCCCATAATTAGTTCCAAAAAATACAGCATATATACCCTATAAATGGTGCAACAGTTTATGACAAAATATTACAACTAATTACAAGAATATTTACAGCCATCCTTGACACCCCCCCTCAAATTGATGTTGGTGAATCAAGCAGCATCAATTTGCTAACAAAAAACTGATGACGATTTCGAGTGAAAGATTTGGTAAGAATGTCTGCGATTTGAAGATCAGTAGAGATATGTGGAAGGGTAATAGAACCCTTATCAAAAGCTTCACGGATTGAATAACAATCTATCTCAATATGCTTAGTACGCTCATAAAATACAGGATTTGCCACGATTTGAATAGCACTTGTATTATCAGCATGTAAGGATGTAGGACTAGATTGAGGGAAACCCAATTCAGATAGTAGGTCACGTAACCAAGTAATTTCAGAATATGCTGCTGACATTGCACGATATTCAGCCTCCATAAAAGACTTGGAAACTCACTCTTGTTTCTTACACTTTTATGAAACTAAAGCTTCACCCAAATATACACACCAACCTGTGGTTCAACATCATGTATTCAGGCAACCAGCCCAATCTATATCACTATAGGCAATAATTTGTAGAGAAGAACCAAATAGAAAAAAAAGCCCTTGAGTAGGAGTGCCAAGAAGGTAGCAAATAATTCTTTTAACAGCTACCATGTGTAAATGTCGTGGTGAAGCCATGAATTGACTCACTAAGTTGACTAAAAATGAGATATCTGGTCGAGTAATAGTCAAATGGACAAGGCTCCCAACTAGACGCCGATATAAAGTTAAATCCTGGATAGGATCACCATCATTTTGTTGATATTTGACATTGATTTCCATCGGAGTATCAACTGGAGTAGAATCTTGTAACCCGACTAGGTGAATGATATCATGAAGATACTTTTGCTGATTTAGAAAAATTCCTTTGTTGCTTTTGTGAATTTCAAGACCTAAAAAATAAGATAGAGACCCAAGAAGCTTTAAAAGAGGCTTTAAGTGTCTGAATCTCACTAATGTCAGGTCCCGCAATAATGATATCATCGACATAGACAAGTAAAAGAACAATTCCCAGAGAGGTCTTCCATAAAAACAGAGAAGGATCATATTGGCTTTGCACAAAGGAAAGATGAAGAAGTGTTTGTCGAAACTTTTCAAACCAAGCACGAGCGACTTGTTTGAGCCCATACAGTGAGCGCTTCAAGCGACAAACATCATTGGCATCAGAAGTAGTTAAGCTCGGTAAAGGTCGTATGTATATGTCTTCTTTAAGGTCACCATGAAGAAAGGCATTTTTGACATCTATTTGGTGAATGGACCAATCCTAAGAAGCTGCCACAGCCAAAATTGTACGAACAGTAGTCATTTTTTGCAACTGGAGCGAAAGTCTCCTCATAGTCTATCCCATATTCCTGACGATTTCTGAGAGCCACTAGTCGAGCCTTGTACCGATCCAACGATCCATCAGATTTCATCTTGACAGAGAAGACCCATTTACAGCCAATGGGAGTGATAGAGAGTGGACATGATATAATATCCCAAGTGTTATTTTGCTGTAATGCATTAAGTTCCTCCTGCATAGCTTGTTTCCAACAATTATGCTTTACAGCTTATGAGTAAGAGGTAGGTATTGTGATAGAAGATAATGTTACAACTAAAGATTTTTATGGACCAAATCTCTCAGAAAAGTATCCATACCTGTCTAGAGGATTCGAGATACGTGTGGATCGGTGAAGTGGTGGAGGTGCTGGTGTCAAAGAAGACTCTTGAGGTGGCACATCAGCACCATCCTTATGTCTATTACGTCTTGAATAAATAATGCCGGGCCTAAATCGAGTGATAGAGGCAGAAGTAGTAGTACTAGAAGGAGCAGACTCATCTTCAAAAGCAGGAAGAATAGAATAAAGAGGAAAGCTAGGTGTAACAGCATGAGAAGGGAAAAAATATTATTTTTCAAAAAATATGACATTACGAGAAATACGAACCCATTGAGTGGTAGGATCATAACAAATAAAACATTTTTGTTATGTTGCATAGCCAAGAAAGGCACATCTTACAGATTGAGCTAAGAGCTTAGTTCGTTCATGTGGGGGAAAAAGTACAAAGCAAACACAACCGAAAGGATGCAAATGGGTGTAAGCAGGTTGTTGACTATAAAGTCAAAAATATCGTGATTGTTGTTGAAGAGTCGGTGAAGGAAGACGACTAATTAAGTGTACATTAGTGGTAAGGGCCTCAACCCAAAATTTCAGTGGAACAGAAGATTCAATAAGTAAAGAGCGCATAACATCAAGAAGATGAAGATTTTTTCTTTCGGCGGCTCCATTCTGTTGGGGTGTGTATGGGTAACTTCTTTGGGAGATAATCCCCTTTTGTTGAAGAAAAGCTTGAAAATTTTCAAACATGTATCCCCCCCCCCCCCCGGGCGTGCGAATCAGAACGAAAGATTTTGATGCTTTTGGAAAACTAATTTTCAATTAGAGCTAAAAGCTTTTGAAAGGCATCAAAAACTTCAGATTTGCAT
This sequence comes from Croton laevigatus, assembly GCA_949640765.1. Lineage (NCBI taxonomy): Eukaryota > Viridiplantae > Streptophyta > Magnoliopsida > Malpighiales > Euphorbiaceae > Croton > Croton laevigatus. Next base: position 4,532 of record CATIWJ010268365.1, on the reverse strand, counting down.
AACAAAAAATATACCCAAACAAAACAACCATAATTGTCAATAAAGGTTACAAAATACTTGAAATGGGCATGAGAAACAATTGGAGAAATTCCCCAGACATCACTGTGCACTAAGTCAAAACAATGAGAAGAATGCGTAGTATGGGAAGGAAAAGGAAGGGCTTTGCTTTTCCCCATTTTACAACTAGAGCAATCAAGAATAGCATCTTTCAAAATAAAAGAGAATTTATTACCAAATTACCCAGATTTTAACATATAAGAGAGGGTTCAATCATTTGGATGACCTAACTTAACATGCCAGAACTTGTAATCATCCTTAACAGAATTACAAAACAAAGACATTGATGTTATAGGCTTAGGTGGCATGTTAAGGTGAAAAAGGAAAGAGCCTGACACAACCAAAAGGAGAAAATATAACTTTGCAATTATTATCAACCATTTGTCCAATAGAAAGCAGATTAACTGATAAATTTAGAGAGATAAAAATGTTTTGCATAGATTGAGAAGGAGAAATATCACCAATGGCAGTGATGGGAAGATGATCCCCATTAGCAATTTCAATTTCCAAATTACCATCATTTTTTTTTTGACGTTAATCAAATTAGCAGATGAGGAAGACATGTGGTTTGAAGCACCCGAGTCAAAAAGCCAAAAATTAGAGAGAGAGGTATTGTTACGGGTAAGTCCAAGAGTAGATAGAGCAGATATGATCATCTGTTGTACATTCTTTTTAGTAAGACTCGAGACTGCTGGCTGTGGAGTTGTAGGAGTAGCAGCTGCAATTGGGATATCAGTCCCAATATTGACAATCGATGTGTGAAAGCTACGAGGATTGCGGTTTTGAGGACGCTTCTGGCATTCTAAAATAATGTGTCCTTTAATTTTGCAGTAGTTGCAAAATTTTTGGGAGCATTGACTGGCCATATGACCAAAACCCTTGCAACTGAAACATTGAGTGTTGATCATATCATGACCTCATTGTTTCTCGTGAGCATCATAGGTAACATTGAGAACATTAATGGAACTACCTTGCTGTTCCAATGTAACTTGTGTCGATAATCGTTGTTCCTCCCTAAGAAGTTCATTCAAACAGTCATCTAAGGATGGAGAAGGTTTGTGAAGCAATAAATTTGAACGTACAAGTTCAAAATCAGGTCGAAGTTTCATCAGAAATTGGTCCCGCTAACTAGTTTGATGAAGAGTATGCATACCTTCTAAAGAAGCACTAGGTACAAAAGCATATACCAGATCCGTATATTCTGTCCATAACATCACAAAACCAATGTAATACTCTTGAATAGACAAATTTCCCTGCGTGTAGTTTGAAATATCAAGCTCCAACTAAAAACGTCTAGCTACGCTATCCTGCCTATAGATTTTCTGTAAATAATCCCACATGGCTTTGGCTCTCTTGTAAGGTCGCAATGTGGCAGCAATTGCAGGATCCATAGTTTGTAGCAACCTACTTTTGATCCGAGCATCTCTTGCTTCCCACTCAGCAACCTTTTTTAGATCGGTGGGTTTAGCGGTAGTGCGATCAACGTATCCCCATAATTCTTTTCCTTGAACATAAATCTGAAATTGAAATTCCCACGCAAAATAATTCTTGCCTGAAAACTTAACACAAGCTACCTTTGTTTTCTCTATGACCAAGATTCGAAAAGAGAATATACCAAAAGAAATATATGCCAAAAGAAAATGATTTAAGAGATAACTCAAAACCAAAAATCACAAAATCTTCAAAAGATTCAAAGAAGCTCTGATACCATGACAAAACTGAAATAAAGATGAACAAGACACAATTTGTTTTTGTGTTTTTGGATGCTCTAAACCATGAGCTTTCCCTTCATTGTATAGGCCATTTACAATAGATAAAATTCCATATTTACATCAAATAAATCCCATGATTAGTTCCCAAAAATACAGCATATACACCCCCATAAATGGTGCAGCAATTTATGACAAAATATTACAACTAATTACAAGAATATTTACAGCCATCCTTAACACACTCGCCAACTCATACAAGGATTTCATGATTCACCAATTAGAGGACACCCACAGGTGCTTCATACTCATAAATGAATTACTCAACAATTTTATTGGCCCTCGATGTAGAAGGAGATACATGACTACGTCACTTCTTGTGATGTTTGTCAATGAGCAAAATTAGAAACGTTGTCACCTGCAAGTCTTCTTCAGCCTTTAGCCATTTTTTTTGCCAAGTTTAGGATGATATTAACATGGATTTTATAAAAGGTCTACCGCCGTCAAATGGTAAATGCACTATTTTCATAGTAGTTGACAAGTTAAGCAAGGCTGCCCATTTCTTGGTCTTGTCTCACCCTTATATAGTAAAAATGGTGGCTGAAAAGTTTGTAGATGGGGTATTTAAACTTCTTGGCATGCCCAAGTCAATTATTAGTTATCTTGATCCAATTTTTGTTAGTCACTTTTGGAAGGAATTCTTTAAAATATTAGGGACTCAACTGAAGATAAGTTCATCTTACCATCCACAAATGGACGATCAAACTAAAGTAGTCAATCGATGCATTAAACAGTACTTAAAATGTTTTGTGGCTCATCAACCAAAAAATGGCCTTGTTTCCTTCCTTGGGCAGAATACTGGTATAATAATACTTACCATGCGAAAAAAAAAAAGATATGATGCCCTATCAAGCACTGTATGGGAGATTGCCACCCGCTATTCCTCATTATAAAGAAGGTGGAAGTCCAGTACATGATGTTGATCAGCAGCTTGCTACTCGGGATAAATTACTTAAGCAACTTAAGATTAATTTGAACAATGCTTGTCACATTCAGAAATTTGATTATTGGTGTTTTGACGGTGTCGTAAGGACTTAATTAAAAATTTTAAGAAAGTTCAAGGACTAAATTGTAATTTTAAAAAATTTGGATTTAAATGTGGAAAAAAAACACAAATTGGGTATCAAGTTGTAAGGTAAGAACTAGGAAGGATTCGTGCAAGAATTTGCTAACCGGTGATATGTGGCAGTGTGTATGTGAATAGCTAGCATAATGTTGAGGAAATTTGAAACAAAAACAAAGCATAATGCTCACATCTGCATATCGTTGTAAGCCAATAGAATATGTTGCGTTTGAGATGCTCTAATGTTTTTCTAATTTAAATGAACAAAAGATGTATAAAAAATCGGTATATATATATATATATATATTCCATAAAAAAAAATTTGTAATCCACAAAAATATGATACAATTATATTCCAAAAGTGCATTTTTTTTTTCCCTTCTATTTTATAATTTTCTGCAAGGGAACTGAGCAGTCTATATCTCAAGTATATATAAATATGAAAATGGCATCATTTGGCTTTCTCAAAACGCCCTATAAAATCTCTATTATCGAAGATAAAATTATCTCTATATAATTATTTATTCAAATCATATCCTAATAAAAAATATTATTTTAATTATTAATTAATGAAATTCAAATCAAATTCTAATAAAGAATACTAATTTAATTATTAATTAATAAAATTCTAATAGAAAATTTATTTTAGTTATTAATTAGTGAAATTCAAATCCAATTTTAATAATGAATACTATTTTGATTATTAATTAATTATATTCCAATTTTATTCCAATAAAAATATTATATAAGTATTTATAATGAATCAATTATATTTAAATTATATTCTAATAAAAATATTATTTAATTATTAATTAATGAATTTTAAATCATATTTCAATAAAAATACTGATTTATTGTAATTCAATAAAAATACTAATTTATTATAAATATAATTAATTCATAAAAACTAATTTTTCAATATTTCTCAATTAATTTTGTATATAATTCAATTATTACATAATTAAATAACATGTGTTTAAACGAGTAGACACATGCTAGCGTAAGTTAAAATGTGCTAGTGTAAAATAAACAAGGGAAATAGCAGAATACAAACAAAAAATTTCCCCTAACATAATCTCGACAGTGAATAAATATATGAGTCGTGCAGTAACGTGTTGCTAACACTGCACCTCTCTTTCAGGTCTTCTTTGAGTTTTTCATCTCGTAAATAAATAAAAGTTCACATATCTAAAGGTCCGAAAATGTCCTCAGAGAACTGTGGGTCTTGTAGAATTGGCTCAAACTTAGGGCTTGCAGGTTGATTTCTCCCAAGAGGGAAGTTCCAAAATGAATCAGAATTCTCGAAGAAAATATAAAACGCAACTGCAGATGCCAAAAATAGCCCCACAAGCAGCAAATATATCTGCCACTCTGCAAACGAAAGGGGGAAAGTTAACTCTATTGTACTTGGTGCATATATGCGAAATATTAACACCCATATGCTAGTGGATGGCCTCAGCCAGCTTGAAGCGTTGATTATTCAAGGTGGCCAGACTTAGAAGTATTTGAATAAACAGGAATGGACAAAAATCTCAGGCAATAAAAGTGCGCGTCTGAGTGAGAGATAGAGACAGACCTTTCCAGTCCGCTGGAACATTTAGCGTAGTCACTGTTGCCCCCCACTCTTTAGAAACGGTAAGTAT
>CATIWJ010268337.1:0-11725 GCA_949640765.1 Croton laevigatus | reverse complement strand
CGAAAAAGCTTTTCCTCTCGCCTCTCGATTTCGAGATACACAGAAACACGTTAACGTGATTTAAAACACGTTAACGTGATTTAAATCACGTTAACGTGTTTCTGTGTATCGAAATCGAGAGGCGAGAGATGTAGCCTTACTCTTTTTTTTTTACAAAAACGATGGGTAACTAAAGAATTGATAAATTACAGATACTTGTCATTTTCTTTAATAGTCAGAGCTTAATAATAGTTTTATCACCATGGTAAACCTGTTGGAAACGCATTAGTTTCATAAATAAATAAACAATAATTGATCTAGATATATGATTAGAAATTGTAGTCATATAAACAATAATAAATCACAAACGAAAAATTAATTAAGGATAAACCTTAACATCGATGAAAGAGATGAAAATGTAGAAAACAGTTGAGGCCTGTATGAACAATCTCCTTAAGATGAGATTTGTCCGTACTGGACAACTGTCTCTCAGGATACAACAGCAGCATAGGCAAACACAACCGTGAGCAAAGTTTATCATCGGAACCTAGATATAGAGACTGGCTAAACGAAAATAGGAAGGAAAAATTCAGATTTTTGATGTGAAAAATTCGGAATTTTATTGAAGGAAAAATTGGAACTTTCTTCTACCGCGCGAAATAGAAGGCAACACCTCTTTATATATAGGCAGCCTGTATGAGAGATTGAATGAGACTTTTGGCTGTATTTAAGTCGAATTCCAATTAGTTTAATTCGTATAGAATTAAAACTGTTAAAATGGATAAGGATAAGTTTTAATTCGTGTAGAATTAAAACACTGCTAATTCGTATTGAATTAAAAAAAATGGGCTAGGCCTGTAGTAGGCCTTTTCAAACCGGCATTCGCGTTGCGCATGACATGTGGGTATGCAATGAAACTTGCTAGACCGATCTAGGATTTGCACTTGATAAGTGCCAGAAATATACACGTTTTTATATGGAAAATAATGATTAATTTTGAGTATAATTAGTGATTAATTCTTATTTGTAGCAATTATTTGATTAATTTATATTTTTTAGGTTATAATCGAACATTATTATGAAAAGGAACTAAAATCAGGTTGGAAAGACACGAAGAGAAGGAATTTTCAGCATTTTTATTATCTTGACCTTTGTTTGGTTTTTCAGGAATATCTGAACTTATATATTTTCAAATTAAAATCCATTTGATTCGTTAGAAAGATGAGACAAAATTCTACAAATGTCAAGAGGAATCAAGAGTCAATTCAGCGTCCATATTAATCAAATCAAGCTTCGAATTTAGAAATTATATGCTGTATGGACAGGCACAACAGGTTTTATTGTATAAGTCATATCTGGAGCTCCAAGTGTCAAAACATGTTCATCCTAGACCTATTTGAACCCTAACTGCTAGCTCTACAATTGTTATGAGGTATCTAAGTGAAATGCCATCGTTTTGGGGGTGAAAAATGTCAGAGAAGTAGGACGTTATGCTGGGACGTATCCAGAGGGGCTGTTTCGGTATTTTGGCCATATCTTGGGCTAGGAATGTCCGTTTTGGGCAAATTTTAGCTTTTTGAAAAGGGAAGAAACAATCTAAAACTTTACAAAAGAAGAGGAGATGAAAAAACGAAGGAAACAGGGCTGATTTTCGAGGGGAAGTTCCAGCGACCTAGAGAGATAGCAGAGGAAGAGGTGATTTGGATCAGAAAAGAGGTTTTCAAGTAGGGAAACACCATTGGAGGGGATCAACAGCTAATTTACAATATATTTCAGTAGGATTAAGAGTTATAATGCTAAGTTTTTCCTTCCTTTATTTTCTATTTGATTTCCTTGCATCACTAGATTTGATAATGAACTGATTTTCTTATTGTATCTGGATTTGAAGATGAACCTTAGGATTGATTTTGTTATTTGACTCGTTTGATTAATTTATTGTTATTTTGGTTGAGATTCAATTATGTTTATAATTGCTTGAATTGGTATTTGCTAGCATATTAATTCATATATGTTTTTGCATTGTGAGATTGAGAAATTTACTTGTGAATCGATCACCCATAATTGAAAGGAGTCGCATGCAAACCTAGAGATATGTTAACATAAATCCTCCAGATTGGAGTCAAATCCGATACTGGGAACTCATAAAACACGAATTAATGCAAGACTAAGGGTTTTAATTAGAAAGAGATTTCAATTAATCAACCTAGGATTAGACGTTAATTAGCTCGAGAGAGTGATTAACATAATTTAGGAGTTCCTACGGTCCAACGATGATAACAATCAATTAATTTAAATGAGTCAAGTTAGGAAAAGGTCTTACAGCCTATTTGGATTGAGGGTAAGTAAAGGTAAGAAGGGGTAATCTCACCTGTACCCCTGTTTAGAAAGAGGTTACACGATGGTACATAAAGGTAAGGAGGGGTAAGCCTTACCCTCCCTTACCCCTCAAAACTACAATTTTCTTACCTCTCAAATTGGGGTGTAAGCAGAGGTAAGGAGGGTAAGCTAACCTCTTTCCAAATATCACTAATTTTTTAATGTACCCCTCCTTACCCTTCCCTCTCCTTACCCTCTCTTACCATTCCATTAATTACCCCTCCCTCACCCATCCAAACATAGGGTTAGGGGGATTCAAATTCCAGGTACTACTTGCTTCTCTGCTTGTTTATCTTTGTTGCTTGGTTCTCCGAAATGGATTTATTGTTGTTTATTTCCATTCGTTTCCCTTATTAAATTCAAAATTGCTTAATTTTTCGGTTAGATAATAGGAAGAGAGTTAGTACTAGTACTCATTAGTCCTTGTGGGATACGACACTCAGTACTCTGGTAGCTATACTGCAGAACGATAGGTGCACTTGCCTAATGGTCTGTGGCGTAGTCGCTTGGATGCATATCACCCCCCCTCCCCCACGCGCCTCCGTGCTCGAGAGTGTATAACTTAGGCTTGTAATGTTACATCTTACAAAATGATCATTCATTATAAACCACCCTAACATCCTCATTCCTAAGCAATGTGGGATTTGGACATTTCAACCCATTTAAACATTTGTCTCAAGCTAACTTCGAGCTTCAATTTCTCATTCACCTTAAATCTGTTTTGAGCATATAATATATCGTTGAAAAGTTCTTATTGCGTAAAATACATTGGCAAATTTCAAGTTATTTAAAACACAATTTTCCCATTAAGTAATTATGCTCAAAGTTGACTAAACACACCAAAATTTCCAATAATCCCCCATATGAATGAAAATTGAAAATGAAATGGAATTTTCAAAATTCGAAGTGGTGATAAGACTCTACACTCGATATCTACATAGGATAGGTAGGCTTCAACCTTTAAACCTTCCCTTGTACAAATATGTTTACTTTACTGGCTACCTAGTAGACACGATGTCCTTGAACTATTCTGCCGTTGGTGTAAACAATGACATACCGCACACAAATATCAACATACCGCAGTTTTGGTTCTCATGGTTATGTCTGTTATGGTCATAGACATCACCTGGTTCTGCGAGAGTTTCAGAGAGCTAGGCCCCACTAGCCTCATTTGAAGCGACCCCACTTCACTCTAACATAGAAGACCTCTTTTGCTCAATTCTTGATGCACAAAGAGTCATTAAAATCATAGCTTAACATTTTCCCATGTTTTATCACTGTTTACATCATAGGAATGCATACAGAGATGAACCCCCTACAGTGATTAACAAAATCTATGCAATTAGGTTGTCACATTGAACCAAGATCTTGGGATCTCCAGTCAACAAGGTTGGGCTTTCCTTCACATAGCTCCTTAAATATTAATAGGCTTTAGTCCCATTCTTTTCGATATTTTTAACAATTTAATCTCAATTCAGACCTTTGGTTAGCAGATCTACAGTGTTATCCTTTAACCCTACAAAGTCAATGGAGATAACTCCATTGAGATCAGTTGACTTACGGTGTTATGTCGACGACGCATATTTCTAGACTTGTCGTTGTACATAACATTCTGTGCTCCATTAATCGCTGCTTGATTGTCGCAGTGAATACAAATAGCAGGCACAGGTTTTGACCATTAAGGAATATCCTTCAAGAAATTCCGAAGCCATTCTGCTTCTTCTCCAGTTTTATCCAAAGCTACAAACTCAGCCTTCATGGTGGATCTGGTTATGATCGTTTGTCTTGAGGATTTCTACGATATAGCTCTTCCTCCTAAAGTGAACACGTATCCACTTGTTCCTTTTGAGTTTTTAATGTCAACAATCTAGCTAGCATCAGAGTATCCTTCCACCACTGTAGGATCTCTCAAATAATGCAGTCCATAATTATGCTTATATCTCAAATACCTCAGTATTCTCAAAATAGCCTTCCAGTGAATCTTCCCAGGATTACTGGTATATCTGCTTAAATTGCTTAAAGTAAAAGCAATATCAGGTCTTATATAACTCGAAAGGTACATTAGATTGCCTATTATCCTCGCATATTACACTTGGTTTATGCCCTCACCTTTATTTTTGGATAAATATTCATTAATGTTTAACAAAGTTCTAGCTATACCAGAATCACCCTTGTTAAACTTATCAAGTATTTTATCCATATAGTGTGACTGAGATAGAATGAGACCGTTAGGTGAACGTTTAATTTGAATGCCTAAAATTACATTCGTTGGTTCCATATCTTTCATGTCAAATTTCAAATTTAACATGTCCTTGGTACTCTTTACCATTTTCTTATTGCTTCCCATAATGAGTATATCATCAACATACAAACATAGGATAACATATCATATATCTGTAGTTTTGACATAAACATATTTGTCATACTCATTGATATGATAACCACTCGTTATCATAACCTCATCAAACTTTTGGTGCCATTATTTCGATGCTTGCTTTAAACCATATAAAGACTTCACCAACTTACAACTTTCCTTTCCTGACCTGGAGCTACACAGCCGTTTGGTTGCTCCATGTAGACTTCTTCTTCAAGATCTCCATTCAAAAAGGCATTTTTCACATCCCTTTGATGCACTTCAAGATTCTGTAAAGTGGCGATTACAAGTATCATCCTAATAGAGGTCATTCTTGACATAGGAGAATAAATATCAAAGTAATCAAGGCCTTCTTTCTGTCTATAGCCTTTTATAACCAATATGGCCTTGTACTTATCAATTGTTCCATCTACTTTCATTTTTTGTTTGAAAATCCATTTAGAACTTAGTGGTTTGGTTCCAGGAGGAAGATCCATTCATTCCCAAGCATGGATCTGCAGTATGGAATCCAATTCACTCCTCATGGCTTCTTTCCATAAAGGACTTTCAGTAGAACTCATAGCCTCACTGTAAGTTCGAGGTTCTGCTTCTAGCATGTAGGTTAGAAAATCTGGTCCAAAAGATTTTTCTACCCTTGCCCTTTTACTTCTTCCAGGCTCTACCTCTAATTTTGTATCATCCTCCAATTGAGGATTCTCTTCAACCATTTGTTAAAGATCTTCAGAATTTTCAACATCCAATTGTTGAATATCATGACTATTTTTCCCTTCAATAGTCTCATGAGACTGTTAGGATCTTAATCCAGTATCTCTTAGTTTGCATGGGAAAATACTTTCAATGAATGAAGCGTCTTCGATTCCATGATAGTATTCTTGTGAATATCTGGATTTTAAGATTCATGCCCAAGAAAACGATATGCATTACTATGTTCAGCATATCCAATGAAGATACAATCCACTGTCTTCGGACCAATCTTCATTCTCCTCGGTAATGGGGCCATTACCTTCGCAAGACACCCCCATACTTTCAAGTAATTATAGGAAGGTTTCCTACCTTTCCACAACTCATAAGGAGTCTTGTCTTGTTTCTTATAGGGTACCTTATTTAAAAGGTAGTTAGCTAACAAATTAGCTTCCCCCCACATATTCTGTGACAACCCAGAACTAGTTAACATCACATTCCTTATTTCTTTTAATGTACGATTTTTATGCACTCGGCCACACCATTTGATTGAGGAGAATATGGTGGTGTTACCTCATAAATAATACCGTATTGGGAGCAATACTCGCCAAATGGTTCAACGTATTCACCACCACGATCACTTCTTACCATCTTAATTTTCTTATTAAGTTGGTTTTCTGCTTCTTGCTTATAGAAAACAAATTTCTCTAAAGTCTCATCTTTGAAGCATGCTTTAATATGGAGGCCTCCCTCCAAATTGTGCTAGTGCTCGAAAACTTAAGCTTACTCTCAACCCTCGAGAATAAAGAAAAACCCGAACCAGGAATGAAATCATTTTGACAAAATAATGTCGTGTTTTGAACGAAACGATTTCGTTCTTCTATGCATCGTCCAAACATTTTGCTTTGTCCCGTCCAATGAGACGCATGAATACCAATTCATTTTTCTTATTCGTTCAAAACGAATATAATAATAAAGAATGACTAGTTTTATTTCCTTCCTTATTTATCACATGAAAACCACTTTCATGTTTACTGTCTCTATTTCACAAATATAGAGCAATCATTATTCTTTAAAATGAATGGCCCACCACTTGAAGCCACTTTTATATTTTAATGGTCTTCAAAATTATTTAATTAAAATACAATTTAATTAAATTTACCACTAATCACGGAAATTTTAATACTCAAATAAACAAATTATCTGAATAATTGTGTTTAAATGAACAAAACTAATAAAACTACCTAAAAGGGCATGTTTGTACAACAAACAAAGTTTCAGGGACCATCCTGTAACACTTAAAAAAAATATAAGCACTGAAATTTGAAATAGAATAAGATGGAGGACTCGATGAGGAATTATCCTCATCTTCTTCACTTAGCCAGCCCTAACGCCGCACCCATCATGGCAGACCATACCGAGGTCCTGCCGCCTCTTTTCATCGCCTTTCTTGCCCCTGAACAGGTCTTCCAGTGATGGTGAGTGTTCTTCCAGTGACGGTGAGACCACTAGAACGCCGACCAGTCCATAATCGAACTATTGTTCGATTGAAAAACTATGAAGCACAAGTTCTTTCTCTGTCATCGAATCGTTATGAGAAACTTGACAAACCATTCATGGATTTCCGTCAAATCCAAAAACCACCATCGAACCAAGGCACTCAACTGCCAGCGAGACTAACATCAGTCTTCCACAGCAGCCGGAAAGGACAAAGACATAGGTTCGGATTCTCTCTCATCGATTTCCAGAAATCGATCCCTGCTTCTGGACGGAGTTGCACCATAGTGAGCCGCCACACCACCAAGGACCAACCCATGCCGGTGTCTGCTGCTTAGCCCACCATCAGTGGTCACCTGGCTGGACCCAAATGAAGAACGAACTATGTTCTTCATTCAACAATCTCTAATTTTTTTTAATTAATTAAAATAAATTTAGTTAATTAAAACCAGGGAACAACAACAATTTAATTCCCATAATTATCATGTGTGAATCAAATTCACAATTACCACTTGCCATTAAAATTCGTTCTTAGCGAATTTAACAATCCAATTGTTCAAACTCATCTGCTAGGCATTACTAGCCCAAAGCTAGAACTAAAAATTGCAAGTCGAGAACCAATAGGACCATTTTTTCCATTTTGGTTTCCAAACACAGTACCAATATGACCACTTTGTCTATTCATTCCCTCCAATGGTTGAGATCAAATTATCCATAATCTTTAAACGAAACAAATCAGATTAGTAAAAAAATCTGAAATATCAACTAAAGTAAAAGTTTGAATTTAATCAAAATAATTCGGTTTTATCCAAGTCCATAGTAGTCCAATTAAACTTTCCAACATCAAGGTAAATCCAGTTAGGGTAACCCTGCAATTCCTAATCAAAATCTTGTCTTAAGATTGTTAGAAACACGTTAGTTTCATAAATAAATAAACAATAAACGGATCTAGATATATGATTAGAAACTGCAGCAATATAAACAATAATAATAAATCACAAACGAAAAATTAATTAACGATAAACCTTAACACCGATAAAGGAGAAGAAGATGTAGAAAATAGCTGAGGCCTGTATGAACAGTCTCCTTAAGATGAGATTTGTTCGTACCAGATAACTGTCTCCCAGGATACAACAACAGCGTAGGCAAACACAACCGCGAATAAAGTTTATCACCGGAACCTAGATGTAGAGACTGCCCAAACGAAAATAGGAAGGAAATATTCGAATTTTTGATGTGAAAAATTTGAAATTTTATTGAACGAAAAAACTTGGAACTGTCTTCTACCACATGAAATAGAAGGCAACACCCCGTAGTAGGCCTTTTCAAACCGGCATTCGTGTCGCGCATGACATGCGGGTACATGATGAAACTTGCTAGACCGATTTAGGATTTGCACCCCCCACGCACCTCCATGCGCGATAGTGTATAACTTAGGCTTATAATGCTACAACTTACAAAATGATCATTCATTATAAACCACCCCAACATCCCTATTCCTAAGCAATGTGGAATTTGGACATTTCAACCTATTTAAACATTTGTCTCAAACTAACTTCGAGCTTCAATTTCTCATTCACCTTAAATCTGTTTTGAGCATATAATATACCGTTGGAAAGCTCTCATTGCGTAGAATACATTGACACATTTCAAGTTATTTAAAACGCAATTTTCCCATTAAGCAATTATGCTCAAAGTTGACTAAACACACCAAAATTTCCAACAAAAGCATAGTCATTTTTCATCAATTATAAATTGGATTCTTGCGGATTATAGACAAGGTCTACATGTTAATGCATTAACCTCATCATTTGGTAATTTGTTATATATATATATACTTGTAAAATTATCACCACCATAAAATCCATGTCAAATTTAGTGCCTTTAATCAAGTAACACCAATTGAATCTTTTAGTATAATTTCAATTAGTCATTACTATAATTTAAATTTCATCAACTAAAACAAATAAAAGAAATTGCATCTTTAATTAATTGCAAACAACCAAATTGAAAATTATATAAATAAATAAATTTAGTAATGAAAGAAAAATTATGATAAGCACTAAATAACTTATTGGTCACCATATAATTTTCATAAATGATTGATAAGGTCTACTTTAAGTCCTTATAAGCTCTTTTATCTCGAACTTGTTTTGGTCGATCAATTATGGTTGAAACAAGAAATGTATAATCAAGCTTTACATTAACCTCTTCAACCATTTCATCTCCATTGGGTTGTCAACTTTTAGGATTGATTCCTTGACTTTGCTCACTCTCAATAATCATGTTGTGCAAAATGATACATGTCTTCATTATTTTTTCAAGATCTTTTGCATTCCACATACAAGCTGGACCTTTTACGACATGCCACCTACTTTGCAATACTCCAAATGCTCGTTCAATAACTTTTCGAACAGTTTCTTGGTATTTAGCAAACAAATTTTTCTTCATTGAAGATTGTTCAAAAATATTTTGAATCAAGGAAGCATATTCAGGTCAAATTCCATCAGAAAGGTAATATCCTTCTATAGTGATAGCATTGTACTTCAAACTTGTAAGATGGTGCAGTAGCATTAATTATGTCATCAAATAATGGAGATATGTCTAATACAGTAATGTCATTATTAGTACCGACCATACCAAAAAAATGCATGCCAAATCTATAAATTTTGTGAAGCTACAATCTCTAAAATTAAAGCAAGAACCCTTTTCAAACCATTGATATGTGTTCCATGCCATGCTGTGGGATAATTTTTCCAATGCTAATGCATACAACCTAAGCTTCCAAGTGTTAGTCCCGTGGCAACTAAGAGAGGGGGTGAATTAGTGGCCTTTTAAAAATTTAAGCGGAAATTTGATGGAATGAGTAGAAAGGATTTATAGTGGTTTGGCTATAATCTTGAGCCTATGTCCACTTCTCCAATCCTAGAAAGTAATTGGGTTCCACTAACACCAATGGAATTACAACGAGGTTTTAGAAAGTTTACCTCAAACTTAGACTTTATAGCTCACTCCAAACTTTATAGAGAATTAATCAAGAGATGAGTTTAAAGCTAACTCATAACTATTATAACAAATGTTGGATTTAAGGATTACCCAACAAACACTAAACAAAGAGATTGATTTGAATTGAAAGAGTATTAGGGTTTTTGAAGTAGAATGTGCAGCAATATGTGTCCTAACTCTACTGAAACAAAATGGGGTTATTTATAGCCAAAAAGCCAAAATATGGCCGTTTGAAGAATATCAGAAAAAGCTGTTAATCTGCATATTTAACTGGGTCGCGACCGAGACTCACATGTCGCGGCCGCGACTTGTCACGCTTCACCTGTAAAGTCTGAAAAGGCTGAGAATATTCTTTTAGCGTGTCTGGCAACATCTTATCTGTCGGCCAATCATTCACTTGCACATGTATGGTCTCGACCGAGACTCCATGGGTCACGATCGAGACTTGACACGTAGATATAACGGCTCTTTTGAATTTGAAAGTTTCGGGCGAGACATTTGAAATTTCACGAAACATTAGAAAATTTTTCCAGATGAGTCTCGACCGAGACAATCGAGTAGCGGGCGCGACTTTAGTGCTGAGGCTGAGTCTCGAGCGAGACTGTGGCGAGACTTCCGAGTCTCGATACTTCCAGGAGCTTTGAGAAAATTCTGAATGTTGAGTCGCGAACGAGACTATATGGGTAGCGGGCGCGACTTCAGTGCTGAGGCAGAGTCTCGAGTGAGACCTGGTCGAGACTTCCGAGTCTCGACACTTCCAGGGGCCGATGGACTTGTTTCTCTAGTTGAGTCGCAGTCGCGACTAATGAGTCGTGGTCGCGACTATTCTGCAGTAACTGAAACTTGCTAATTTTTTTTTATCTGTTTCAACTTGGATTGCTTTGATATGTGGTATGTTCACTGAAAACACATTGATACACTTGAAACAACATCAGTAGCTTCACAATTTCAAGTATATGTTTGTCAACTAATCAAAATAAGGGATTTTGGAACTAAGGCACAACAATCTCCCCCTTTTTGATTTTTTGACAAATATACTTGATATTATGATTAACAAGGTATACTATAACTTATGCATGATAGTTGTTTTAAGTTATTTTGAGAAATTGTTAATATTTTTGCTCCCCCTCAATATGTGCATTGTATTGAATCACAAAGCAAGTTAATGTAATATTTCTCCCCCTTTGTCAAAAAGATTAAAAAGGCAATTTAGAAAAAGAGATAACATATCATTTCATAGTAAAAACGATTACAACCAAGGAAGTTAAAAACAGATAACTACTTAAACATAAGATAAAAACATAAAAACATAACATAAAAAACTGGAAAAATAACTAATCTCCTAAACGAATCCCTTTCCCTTTGCCAGCATCTTCACTTTCTCTTTCTTGAAGAGCATATCGTAGCTCGATGGGAATTGAACCAGAAGAAGAAGATGATGAAGAACGAGGTAGAGGTGGCTCGGGAGGAACTGAAGGGCCGGAAGGGCCAGCTCCAGCAGAAGGTGGAACCGGAGGAGGTGCATTATCATCATCCGATTCCGAGGCGGATGAGCAACTGGCTTGAAGTTTTTGACAGATTCTCTTGAGCCATTTCTCAATGTTCTTGAGACGATGCCTATCCTTTTTGGATTTAGGAGTAGGCAGAGGAGTAGGGATAGTAGTTTCTTCAGTTCTAGACCTTTTAGATGGTCTAGTGGAAGGTTGAGAAGGAGGAGGAGGAGGAGAATCACCTTCGGATTCTTCAGCTCGTTGTGCACCAGCTGAGGGTTTGTTACCTTGGAAGGCATGATCAAGAGGATGTAAAATTTTG
>CATIWJ010268216.1:0-30877 GCA_949640765.1 Croton laevigatus | reverse complement strand
CCTTGAACTTTGACATTTTACCATGTGTCACCCTGAACTTTGTGTTTCGCTTATCATGTACTTGAATTTATTTTTCTGTAACAAACAAACACGGCTAATTTTCATTTTAGGTACTAGTTTGAAGTTTCACCTTCTTCTTCCTCAAGCTCCATCAATAGCAAAGGGACTCAAATAAAATTTACCCATTCACAAAACTAAACTTTTAATTGCGGCAACAAAATCACACAATTAATGTATCAAATGAAATATCTCTAAGCAAAGATCAATAATTTAGTCTCAAATCTTACATTAGGTCACTAGAAACATACGAAAAATGAAAAAAAAAAAAAATTCAGATTATCGTGACCCAAAAACTGACATGACAGGTCTTCTATCTCCGGCCAATGAACGGTGGCAAACTTGATGTCAATGGACTCGTCTCCTCTTGGGATTTTCTCTGGTGGTCTCAGATCAGGCATATGATCACTAAACACAAATGTTTTAACAGGTTAAAGTTTTGGATTTTCAAGGTTTTAACAGATTAAAGTTTTGGATTTTCAAGATGTTTTCGAGATTTTAGCGACGGCCGATTTCATGTTTCCAATCACACTTAGATGATGATGCCAATTGGGATGCCATTATTAGTCTCGCTAGAATGTTGGCTAGAAAACGGGAAAAAGTATTTTGTTGAAACCAAACGCAAAGGTTGGATAATATAGTTGAAAGGAAAACAAAGTTAGGTACCATGCTGAAACGAAGGTAATGTTGGGTACCTTGAATGAAATTTATCCATGTTTGTTGTTATAGACACTAAAGTTCAGTGCATGATAGGAGGTTAAATTTCACCTAAGTTATCTAAATTTTGGGGATTTTTACTTAATGGTACCTAAAGTTCAATTTCTTATTTAAAAATATCTGAACTTCACAAAAATTTTCACAGAAAATCATTATTGCATGTTACTAGGTTGCTGCCGATTGCTTGCCAATAACCTGAACCAAATTGAAATTTTCTATCATCTTCCAAATCTAGTGAAGGGCTAAAACGAAATTTTTCATACCAAAACTCAACTTTTATTTCCAGCATCAAAATGGGCAACCCACTATACCAAATTAAAATACGGCCTCCCTTTCTACATTTGAGCACAGCAACCTGTTAAAACTGCATCGAAAACTATTGGGTCGTGAGACAAGTTGATTATTATTCAGGTCGTCGTCAAAATTTCACTGAAAAACGATAAAAATTTGATTAGAAAAGCTTCGTTGTTTAACATCAAAACCTATATGTTTTCCTTTTCTATTTTATTATTTTTATTAATCGAGTATATTTTTAAGTGGGTTTGGGCTTATTTTCACGAGTGGTGCCTCCAATTTTGGCCGTTGTAATAAAAAGATATCACAACTTCAATTTGTAAAATAAAGGTATTCTCAATTTGTAAAATAAAAGTATTCTAACTTACAAAAATGTAATAAAAAGGTACCTTTAGTTGGTTTTCAACAGGTTGTAAGGACCAAAATGTAAGTTTGACTAAATTTCACTTGAATACCTAAACTTTAGAGAAAGTATGTATTTTTTATTTTGGCCCTTAACTTGATATTATTTTTTAAAATTGAACAAATTGTATTTTTTATAATAATTTCTTTTAGTAAATAATAATAATAATAATAATAATAATAATAATAATTAATATTATAAATATTTTTTAATATTTTAATTCAATTCATATAGTTATAAAATGAAAAATTCACTTTTATTCTAAAATATTATTATTTTTTAATTATCAAATTTAATTAATTTGAATAAAAATAATAAATATTATATTTAATAAATAGGTAAATATTATATTTACTAAGTAAATAATAATAATAATCATCTCAATTAAATACGTTAAATTAGGAATATGAAACAAACTTTATTTATATATATTTTTAATTAAGTTTATAATGATAATTTTAATTGTTTGTGATTAATTTATCTTTTTTCTTAATTATATTATTGGTTACGTAATTGAGTTTGTGTTCTTATTGATTAGGCAATGAATACTAATAATTAATATTTATTGTACTAGATTAACAAAATTTAGCGAAATAATAGAAAAAAAAATTGGATTCTCTATTGTTTAATAAGTTAACAAAACGTGAAATTTATATTTTAATAATTTTGAAGTAAACTAAAACGTTAATGGAGTTGGAGTATGCAAGAAGCTATAGCGATCATTGTCAATTCAATAATACCAAAATTTGCAGGATTTATGTCCTTCTTTTTACCGGCATAACAGCCCTGCCTTTTACAAAGCATTCAAGTTTTCCCATCGAACTAGATATCGATGTAATAGGAGGAGCATGCCGTCCGTCCCTTGGATATGCTGCATGGCTTTTTGCATTCATACGTTGAAGGTGAATGGAGATAGATAATTCATTTCAAGCAGGAATAATAGGGCTCATATGCTTTTGAAGAAACTAAATATGGATGTGATTAAGCAATTTTTTTAGGAATGATTAGTTTAGTTTAAGCCAAATTCTCTTAATATATAAAAATTAATTATAATTATTTCAGATTTATCTTCAGTAAACAATTAAAAGGTATTTTAGTAATTATATAATTATAATTCATTTAATTATTTTATTTTTAAAAAATAAAAAATAAAAAATCATGTAATAATAATAACAATAATTTATTATTATTTTTGAAATCTAATCACTATTTACCTATTAGTAAATATGATATTTATCTATTTATAAAATATAATATTTATTATTTCTATTCAAAATAATTAAATTTAATAATTAAAAATTATATTTTCTTACAATAAAAGTGTAGTGTTTATTTTATGACCGTATGATTTGAATTAAAATGTTAAAAATTATTTATAATTTTAATTAATTAATTAAACTTATTATTATTTATGAAAATAAATCATTATAAAAATACAATTTATTCAATTTTGAAAAATAATATCAAGTTAGAGGCCAAAATGAGAAATACATCTTTTGTCTAACTAGAAGGAATGGTATTTTCGTCCAAATATATATTTTGTGCTAATTCTTTTGAAGTCTAGGTATTTTTAAGTAAGAAATTGAAGTTTATATACCACTTTGTTAAAATTTTTAAAGTTCAGGTACCTCATGTAAAATTTAGCTAACATATATTTTGGTCCTTATGATCTGTTTGAGACTTGAAAACCACTTTATGGTACCTTTTTTTTTTTTTTAATTACGAATTGAAATTGAGATACTTTTTGTTACAACAGCTTAAGTTGTGATAACTCTGGTGAAAATAAGTCTATGGATCTGCTTTATTTTTTTTTATTACATATATTTTTAAGTGGGTCTATAAAATAATATAATATAATAACACTTTATTGACATTTATTGATCTTTATTTTTACTTATTGTTATCGAAGTTTATTTACAGATTTTTTTTATTGAAAATATTTTCCATTCAGACTCGTGAAAATCACCCAAGACAGCAGCGGACATTTTTCTGGTCACCTATTGAAGTTTTGAGGAATATGAAATTTTATCGAAAGTTATTGACAGAAATGGTATCTTTAAATTCTGGAAAAATAATTAATATTCTAACCAATGGGTAATTTTAAAATATTTAAATTTATGTAGGTCTTATTTGGAGAAAAAGTGTTTAATAGTCGAAATTTACAATTTTTTTAAAAGAACAAAGTAAATTTAAAACAAATAATATAAATTGTTGCTCTAACTTCTATTTCCAATTAGAACAATAATTTTCCAATTAGAACAATAATTGGTCTATAAAAAAAATAGAACAATAATTGTCCTATATGGTTTTGAAATATATTTTTACAATGAAGTCATGGTGATATTATATTTATTATCGTTTAGATTGTGATATCTCATAGCATTGTCGTTTCCACCATAAAACGGGGGTGTCCTAAACATGAATTTTGTTTGATGCCACCAAAAAGTGTTGCTTCATTTCGAAGCTTTCAAATAAAACAATATACAAAAGAAATGCCTTTTAAAAATTTAGATTTAGCAATTTTTTATGTAAAACTTTGAAAATAAAAAATGGATCCCAAAATATTTCACAACAAAATTTCGCAAAAACCAATTTAGGAGTTTATAAAATTGAGAAAGTTACGTATTTTTAGGATTTTTTTTTATATCTCCTTTATTTTTAATTAATAAAATATATTGTTTATTTTTCTAAAAAATAAACAATATTGCTAGAAATGTATAACAAAATACACACCAGTATGTC
This sequence comes from Croton laevigatus, assembly GCA_949640765.1. NCBI lineage: Eukaryota > Viridiplantae > Streptophyta > Magnoliopsida > Malpighiales > Euphorbiaceae > Croton > Croton laevigatus. The sequence continues at coordinate 26,664 of CATIWJ010268216.1, read as the reverse complement.
TTTGAACTTTTAATTACACAGTGGAATAAAAAATGGAAAATCGTACATCTAAACTTGTCATGACTTTCAACCCATACACTAAAAATTGGTGCATGGCTTGCAATCAATATGGCACGATTCAAACATTCTGAATTTCAACCAATGCTAAATTCAGTTACACAATTATACATTTCCCCAATCTTGGTTTCAAATTAAGGCCAAGATATAGTAATTATAAACATTTATGTGCGCATTGTATTGTTTACGGTACTTGGTATCAATTGTGCTTTTCTCTTTTTTAACTTTAAAAAAAAAAGCATTTGCTAAAAATAATTTAAAAAATTAAGTAAATGACTTACTTTTAAATTAAAAAATGTTTAAAAGTTATTTTTAAGCAATGTGAAAGACCTTCTTATTGTTAAATTGTAAATTTAAAAGGTATGATTGAACATTTACCAAAATTACATTGAAAATAGAAATTTATCAGAGTAGAGATTGATTAAATAAACGAATGTAAAGGTAATACACCGGTTAATTGAACCGAGTGAAACCTTTTTTATACAATGTTGAAATTTAAAGTGATTTGAAAATGGAACAAGGTAAATTTATTCGAATTGTGACTTATTGATATTAAAAGGCGTGTCAATTAATTTAGTTAACTTACATCTTTAGCGATGTGAGAGAATCATAAGTCTTTATATATGGTAGTGAGATTTTTTTTTTCTACATCCTTCTAACTTACACTTAGTAATGAAGTCAATGTGATATGTATTTGTCACTCGTTCTTAAAGGGCTCTAACGAAATCACAGCATTCATGTTCATAGGACGCCCCCAAAACATCGCAAATCCGTTAATATGTACTATGAACAATCTTTTGGACAATTTCTATCATGTGCGCACATGTTCACCTCTTTTTTTTTTTACTTTATTAGCCCATATTTGGTTACTCAATGTAAATCCAAGAAACTTTTGAAATAACGAAAAAAGTTTATTTTTTTAACATACTTAATAAATTTTTTATTTTTAGATAGTTTTTTCTAGACAATGTCTATATTTATTGTTTGATTGTGATTAGTTAAAAAAAAAAAATTGAAAATGATGCTATTAGAGAAATTTTTTTAAATGAAATGTTTATAAATTAATATTGATCTACATCATTCTAACTGTATAACACATTAGTTGCAATGCACTTAGCCATTGAAAATGCTTTTAAGTATTATTCATGAATATGAATCAATATCCATTAATGATGCTTAATAGCATAAAGATAGAGAAGTCTTTAATTATCCAAAATTAATTACTAATTGATATGTATTGGCTCTAACTTGCTGTATTTTGAATGGGCAAGTTAGATGATGGATTGGACAAGTACTTTGAGAAGGTTCTCTTAACTTTTTTTATTTACTTCATTATTGATGTTTTTGTGGGGCTTAAAGATAAATTTTTCGCTACAAAGTAAAGGAAAAAGAAAAGGGTCAAAAAAAAGAGAGTGCTATTATTGATTGTTTAGGCAACAAAGAACAAAAGAGAGGAGACATGGTGATGAATAAAGTAATCGTAAATAACTAAATATAAATAATTTGGTGGGTTATTATGCAAAGAAAGTGAAAGTGGTGGGCTTTGTGGTCTTTTTAATAAAAAATGTTATGAAACACCATCATCTATAATGCATTTGCAAAGTGAAAAAATATGGGTCCCAATATGTTCCCAAACTCAAACTTGCCAATCAATGTCTTTCTTCTAGTAAACATTTTTATTTCTTGTCCATCACTATCCCCCTCTTTCTTCTCCCTTGTCCTTATTTGTAATTTCCCCTCCTATTGTTTTTTCAAAAATTTTGAAAAAAAAAAAAATTTTAAATTACTATCTCTTTATTTTTTTCTGGTTATGTTTGAATGGGTAGTTAATTATTGACCTTCTTTTCATAAAAAGTGCAAATTGATAATATTCCCACTTTAAAGGAAGACCACATAAATTGTACTAAGGGCCACACTAATTATGCTCAACGTCTCATACAAAAGCATATCTTAGATTACCATTGTTTTTGAAGAGAGAGCAGCATATTATTAACATGTTTGTAACACACTTTTGGCATCACTAATTAAATTACTAATTGCAACTTCAATTTGAATGTTGGGCTTGATAATCCAATAAGATATACAAATTATTGATCTCAAAAACAAAATTAAATCTAAGTAATTTTTGTGATCTTGACATGCTTGTAAATAATAAGGCAATCTATGATTACTATCAATAAACTTTCTTATCATCAAGCCTTGGATTCCCATAGACATCATGATCAATTTATTTTATTTTATTTTATTTTTTAATGAATCAATGACCCACTTTATTATATATACATCGAAATATTATTAAACAAATATGTATATTTCATAATATAAGACTTGGATTTATTAATTTTTCTCTCTTCAAAATAACAATATTTTTTTCTAAAAGCCATATAGAATTCTTTCATGAAAAAACAAAGTAATCCACTTTCCATGCCAAAATCATTTTTTGTCCCTTACTATTATGCTTTGAGATTTTTAGTCCTTGAATATACTAGTGGATACTTTTAGCTCCTGTACTATTAAATAAAAGTACTTTAGGCGCCTTTAGCCGGCCGGCCATTTTTTTCGGCGACAAACATTGCAAATGAATATACCAAATTGAAGCCCTCGATGTAAGGATTCCAAATCCGGTCTCATAAAATGGGTCATTGGAATCCTTACATCGAGAACTTCAATTTGATATACTCATTTGTAAGGTTTATCGCCGGAAAAAAAATATGGGTCAAACGGCCGGCCGACCGGAGGGGCCAAAAATACATTTATTTAGTAATACAGGGGCTAAAAATGTCCACTAATATATTCAGGGACTAAAAATTCCAAAGCACAATAGTACATGAGCAAAAAATGAAGATTATGAAAGAGGGCCTTAATTTAGGGGGCAATGCTATATATTGTCTGGAGCAAATATTGTGATGTGGGTTTGTTCTTTTGCTAATTGCTCAAATGTAACGAGTAGCTATTTCCTCGTCCATTCAATTCAAGTGTGGTTCTCTCGATGCTCCCCACACCTCAACAATTATCGTTACTGGGTTGGTTTTTTGTGGGTGAAAATTAAACGTCTACATATACTACAAGTAAAAATTACCAGAGTTGATTCAAAATAATAATAATAATAATAATAATAATAATAACATTACCAATGATAGTTGAATGGAGGGAAAGGAAAATAAAGTTATTTGGTTAATGTACAACGATGATCTTGTTACTGTTTCAGTAAATAGGAAATGAAATAACTCTTTATTTTCTTTTCTTTTTTATTTTCGTCTCTAAACCAAACAGGGGAAAATTTTCTTTTTTTTTTCTTTTTTTTTCGGGGAAAAATAACCCAGTGGGGAAAATCATATTCCTTCCTTAGTTTCCTCTTTTTATTGTCTTTCCACTCTTATTTTATTTTATCCAAACTGGGGCTAAATGGTCCATTTTCTTCCGTTTTCGGAAATCAAGTGACACGCTGTCCAATTTCAATCAAGCAGACCCAATCATAGTAGGCCATCTGGCAGTCTAATACTCATTGCCACGTGTAAGATTTCAGATGACTTTACAGTGGACATGTCAGACCATTTTAGTGCTGCTGTATCACTGAATTTTTGTTTTAGCAAAAAGACAAAAATAGTGGGCAAGAAGGAAAAGACAAAAATAAGCCTATTCCAAGGGTTAAGCTATAAGCTCAGGACCGCCCAGTTTTGCTTAATTTGTTTCTGTCAATTTTTTACGTTATTATTTTTATTAGGTGTTTTTTTTTAATTTTTTACATTCTATTTTAGATAAATTTTATAATTATTTATTATTATTTTTTTATTGATATTAATAAAAAAATAATTTTTTTAAAGGATTAGTAATTATTTATTATTATTTCTGTATTGATAGCAGTGAAAAGTGGATTTATATTGATATTAGTGAAATAGTGAAGGTAAAGAAATGAAAAAAACAGAGGTAGTATTTGGTTTGGTTTGGATTGAATTGGAAATTTTAAATTATACCAATTAAATATAAATCTTAGTAAAACATATGAAAAGAACTGATTAATTCACACATAATTGAAATGATTTAATTTTGATTTAATCTCGGTTAATTCTATTTTCAAAAAAAAAAAAAAATCTCCGTTAATTCTAAACCAAATAAACATAACCAAAATGGATCAATTTAGTTTAAGTGTCGTTGTCTTGGCTTACACCTAATGCACTACCATAAATTAAATACATTAAGTTAAAATATATATTATATTTTTTTTGATGGAAATTATATATATTACATAGATAATACAGAATAAATGAAAAAATCTATAAGTTAATTAAGGTCCTTAGGTTATGAGGGTAATGATATAATATTATTTGGTTTTAATTTAAAGGTGAGATGTGGAAATGGACAACAATTCCTAGCTGTTAGCATTATTTTTGGTCCTTAATCTGTGGACATATTTGTCATTTTCCAGCATTAAAGTGGTATGTTCTTTTCTTGTGTTTTGTCAATTTTGCATTCTCTTTTGCTCTAGGATTGATTTGCCACTAGGTTACATGCCTTCTTATATATCCTTATCCCATGTCCAATTTGTTGTTTTGGATTCATATTTACCTTCCCCTTAATTTTATTTAACTCATCAAACTTCTTCTTCTTCCTTTTTTTTTTCAATCAAAACCTAAATAAAAATCCAACTGAACTGAAGAGTGAAATTCTTATCAATAAACTTATTTATACTCGTTTAAATTATCCGTCGATTTATAATTTTTTTTTATACATTTGAATATTTGAAGTTAGATCTATTATTCAAACCGTATATATATTTGCCGGTCCTTATCTTAGCATGTATCGATACTTACAACTTTAAATACTTCTCGAAAATCATGAAGAATTTTTTTTAAAAATATTTTCTAACATAGATTAATAAATGAAATTCCTAATAAGGTATTGCTAATTAAGTGGTGAATTCTTATTTAAAAAAAAAAAAAAAAACATAGAAAAAGTTTTAAGTGTTGCAGTGGATCTCATAATCTTTGTATTTTTTCTAAAAATGTTGACAATTCAGTGTGAGATTCCTCACAAATCCATTAAATATATGGCCAATTTTTATCAAATATATGTGATATTATTGGCAAACCCTATACGAAAGTAATATATAACAATCAAATAAATAATCAGTACATCGTTTTCTTAATGATAAAAGTATAAATAATTAAAACCAAATTAAATCAAATCAAGCATTCAATAGGAATATACCAAAGACAACACCATAGCAACAACATTGATTAATGATATAAATCAATCTTCCAAGTGAGCTTAAAATGGGTTTTATTGTTGTATGTATTATTATTATTAAGGTTTTGATTTAACAATTGAACATAATAATTTGATTTTGTTAGTGTAACGAGACAAATAAACATGCCTAAATTAAGGATTCCTAAATATAAATGACATAATCATAATAACAATTGTGAAGTGTGGTCCTAAAAATGATAGAAATTGAAATGTGAGGGATTTAATGAACAAAGCAAAGCATGCTTAGTTTAAGTAAATAATACCGTTATTGATAAATTGATTGGTACGTAGAGGTATAAAAATAAAATGGCAGCTTTTGCTTTTAAAAGCTTTACTCTTTTTTGAATAGATTTAGGGTTTAGGCATATGACTGCCTGTCTGTACAACAAAATTCAAAGAAAGGTGTTTGTGATAGTTAGCTGATAGTGCCCATTTCGAATCTATAAAAGTAATGTCCTACGTTTTTACAGCAAAAAAGCTACTTCTCTCTCTATTTAAAAATATTTTAGAACAAAAATATTAATAATAGATTCAATTATGTTTGATTTGATTCGTTTTCCTCCATCTTTATAGGAAAATATTAATTTAGAGAATGTTATATTTTTGAAAATTCACTGGTTCTGAACACCAAATCAACGAGTACCGATCAATCCAGATTCGATTACTATATAAAGACTCATAAACATAAAGACGCAACATTTTTAATCCAGTTTCTTCCATCCAGGACGACACTCTTAATCCAATTTTTTCTATTTACAAAATTAAGATTTAAATTCTGAACCTTAAGTGGTGTAGTGCCTCAACTCGTTAGGCCAATTGGGATTATTAGTTTTAGAGAATGTTATTTAAATTTGAATGAGAGAAATAGTTCCATTTGTATAGTTGATATATAATATTATATCAGCATTAAATAAAATCAAAGAAAATCTTGCTTATCTTAACATTATGCATGTTGATGTCACAATTTACACTTTATTACTTACTAACTTTTTATTGTATCAAAATATTTCAAATGAAAGTGTGATCTGTATTTCCCTTTTTCTTTTTATATAATTAAACAGAAACTCATCCACTAAAACTATTAATTCAACACACATCTAATTTGATCCTAATAAGATGAAATATTATTGAAATATAATTTTTCCTAAACTAAAATAAATATTTATTTAATGATAAAGTGTGTGTATATATATATATATATATAGAGAGAGAGAGAGAGAGAGAGAGAGAGAAAAGATGATACAAATACATTTAACTGTTAAAATTATATTACATTAATAGCAACTTTTTCAAGTAATTTTTAACTTTTTGATCATTACAATAATAAAATTTATAAATTATAATGATAGTTTATAACTTTTAAGTTTTAGCTTCTTACATATTACATCTGTTAATGACTATTAAAACAACTAAACATTATTCAAACAAATTATAACATATCACTACAACTAAACTAAACTTCCAATCCAAAATGGAAATAGCAACAAAGCTAATAAAGAGTAGATGGCTTTGGATGGTCCTGATTGAGGTCTTTGAATAGTGGATGACCAAATGCACCATCATCATACATCAATCTCGAGCCCCAGATTTTGCCTGGAGATTCTCACATTCTCACAAAAACAAAAAAAAAATTGAAATTTTCTTTTTTTGAAAAAGTAAAGGTTTTGGGTCTTTTACTGTATGGCCAAACTCAAGGAATGTTTGATTCCCCAATGTTTTTAATACGAGCAATGCTTTTATTTTATCGGTGCATTTTTATTTTAATTTTTGTGTATTTTCACTTTCGCATTCATAATTTATAAAAACTTCTAATAAATAGTTGGAATCGCAATTTTAGTAGTAAATAGTATATCAAAAAATCATATTTCAAGAAAATAGCACATATATTTCCTGCAAAATTTACACAAGTTTTTTTTTTCTTGTAAAAAGTATGTATAATATAATGTACCTCATAAAATACATGCACATAAGAACAATAGTCTCTTCAAAAACCCATCTCTAGGCAATAATAAAAAAATACCAATGACTCACTTACCCATAAAGGAATTTTGGTCACTACATGCATACAAATATTAGAAGATATTATTTTAGTAATAATGGCCATTTTCTCATGCCTAGCTTGCTTTATTTTAAACAAATATAACATTTAAAATAAACAATTCACATGTTTATCCTTACCATGCCAATGCATGATTAACTCAATTATGAGAATTTCCTATTCTCTCCTTGCTTTAAGAATATTGTCTAGATTTTGTTACTTTGTTTCTTTTAAGATTATGGCCTATATGTATATAATAATTTTCTCAAACTTTTTATTTATAAATTGTACTATATTTCATTTCTTTTAACCTGCTACTGACTCATCCCAAGAGGCGCACACAGAGGCTTGCTACTTCCCTTTATTATACAACCAAAAAACTGCTTCTTTTCTTGTTTGTGTCACTGACAAAAGATTTTTGGGAATGGATTTCTGCCATGGAAAGCAAGAAATGGATTCCAATCTAACAATTTCCTTCAACAAAAGCAATCCTTTTCAATTTTTGTTTTAGTGATAGATTAAAGCACATTTCTTTTGTAGAATTTTAAGCATTTGGTTTCTGTGTTTCTTGCATAATATTTTTCTTCAATGTCTATGTGGAAAGGAGAAGTTTTCTTCTGTTTTGTTACTTTCTTTTGGCTTTGGACTGGTGCCAATGGGGTGTTATCTCCTAAAGGTGTAAACTTTGAAGGTAAATACTGGGAAGTTTCTTCTTTTTTGCCAAATTTGAATGTATTTCTGTTTTTTGTTTTAGCTTCAAATGAGAAAAAATATGGAGATTTTAAGATATGGGTTATTTATGTTTCAGTGCAAGCTTTAATGGGTATAAAAGCTTCTTTACACGATCCTCATGGAGTTCTTGATAATTGGGATGGAGATGCTGTTGATCCTTGTAGTTGGACTATGGTTACTTGTTCTCCTGAAAGTCTAGTCATTGGCCTGTAAGAATTTCAAACCTCCTTCTTAAAATATGGCATTAATTAACTGAAATAGCTTATGTGAAATTAAAGTGTTTGGGTTTGTAAAAATGGTGTTATATTATTTGAATGCAGAGGAACTCCAAGCCAGAATTTATCTGGTACTCTTTCTCCAAGCATTGGCAACTTAACAAATCTTCAAATTGTGTAAGTGCGCACTATCTGATAAGCAGTTTTATTAGACAGAAATTTAAAAATTAAAAAAAGTTTCTGGTTTAATTTTTTGTGCCCTGTATATTTCCACAGGCTTTTACAGAACAACAATATTACAGGACCAATTCCTGAAGAGGTAGGGAAGCTATCAAAGCTTCACACCCTTGATCTTTCTGACAATTTCTTCACTGGGGAAATTCCTTCTTCTTTAGGCCGCCTAAGGAGTCTCCAATACATGTAAGAACCAAGTAGCTAGAATCAAGAATTTATTGGTGTTATATGTACTTTTGGGATTAAGCCACATGTGGGTATTGATTTTTTAGTTGGATCATTTAATTTAAACCTGAAACAGGAGGCTAAATAATAACAGTCTCTCTGGAGCTTTCCCAATGTCATTGGCTAACATGACCCAGCTTGTGTTTCTGTAAGTCCACTTATATCCTATTTGTTGTGCATTAATGGTTTATATACAATTTATTGTGCATTAATGATTTCCATTTGACCAACTTGCGTGTATCTAAAGAGGTTTCTGTTTGTTGATTCAGTGATCTGTCCTACAATAATCTAAGTGGCCCTGTAGCCAGATTTCCTGCTAAAACATTCAAGTAAACTCTCTCTCTCTCTCTCTCTTCTTTATCTATGATTCTTTAGAATTTTTAACCAGAATAAACAGTTAATTTATTTTTTATTGCTGCAGTGTTGTTGGAAACCCTTTAATATGCCCTACTGGTTCTGAACCAGAATGCTTTGGGACTTCACTTATGCCAATGTCTATGAACTTGAATAGCACACAAAGTAAGCATATTCAACAAAATTGTTTTCTTTTCCTAAATTTCTATGGGTTTTCCTATTGGGTTTATGCTAAATTTGACATCTTTGCATTTCCAGCTGCTTTACCTTCTGGCAGACCAAGGAATCACAAAATAGCTGTTGCATTTGGTTCTGGTGTTGGTTCTGTCTCATTCATCATTCTTGTGATCGGTCTACTTCTATGGTGGAAGCAAAGGCGTGATCAACCCACATTTTTTGATGTTAAAGGTTTGTAACAAGTAATTCTATTTTTGTCTACAATTAACATGCAATATCTGGTTAAATCTTTCTGATGAGTCCTAAATGTTTTCGAAATGTTAGACCGACACCATGAAGAAATTTCTCTTGGGAACTTGAGGAGGTTTCAGTTTAGAGAGCTTCAAGTAGCGACGAATAACTTTAGCAACAAGACCATACTTGGAAAAGGAGGCTTTGGCAATGTGTATAAAGGTATCCTCCAAGATGGAAGTATTGTTGCTGTCAAGAGGCTTAAAGATGGAAATGCTATAGGAGGGGAGATTCAATTCCAAACTGAAGTTGAGATGATAAGCCTAGCAGTGCATCGTAACCTCCTTAGGCTATACGGATTTTGTATCACACCAACAGAAAGGCTTCTAGTCTATCCATACATGTCGAATGGCAGCGTTGCAACTCGTCTTAAAGGTAACACTTTTTGGTTTCGATTCCAAAGATTGTTTGAGATTGAAATTGTTTCCCCAGAAAAATGGATTTTATATGATGTTAAAAATAGTGGGTTTTCAGGTGTTCTCTAGTTGTTTTGAAGTTTTCTGGCTAAAACATGTCAAATTCACCTCTAAACAACATTTTCAGCCAAGTGGTTCTTCACAAAAGCTACTATCAACTGTTGAAATCACAAAACTAAATCAATTCTTCCTTATTTTGGCAGGAAAACCGGTTTTGGATTGGGGGGCGAGGAAGAGAATTGCTCTAGGAGCTGCAAGAGGACTATTATACCTACATGAGCAATGTGATCCAAAGATCATCCATAGAGATGTCAAAGCAGCAAATATATTGCTTGATGACTATTGTGAGGCTGTTGTAGGTGATTTTGGATTGGCAAAGCTTTTGGATCACCAAGATTCACATGTTACTACTGCTGTTAGAGGCACAGTTGGACACATAGCGCCGGAGTATCTTTCCACAGGCCAATCTTCTGAGAAGACTGATGTTTTTGGATTTGGTATTCTGCTTCTTGAGTTGATCACAGGCCAAAGAGCACTAGAATTTGGCAAGGCAGCTAACCAAAAAGGAGCCATGCTTGATTGGGTGAGTACATTCTCCTTTAAAGATGGAGGAATTTTGACACAAATCCATCATTAATATCCCTTCATTCATTAAATTGGTTTGCTTTGCTGTAATTACAGGTAAAGAAAATTCATCAGGAGAAGAAGCTTGAAATGCTTGTAGATAAAGATTTAAAAGGGAACTATGACAGAATTGAGCTTGAAGAAATGGTACAGGTGGCTCTTTTGTGTACTCAATTCCTTCCAAGTCACCGACCAAAAATGTCTGAAGTAGTTAGAATGCTCGAAGGTGATGGACTTGCAGAAAGATGGGAAGCTTCTCAAAGAGCAGAAGCAACCAAGTCCAAACCCCATGAATTCTCTTCTTCCGATCGATATTCGGATCTCACTGATGACTCTTCATTACTAGTTCAAGCAATGGAGCTTTCTGGTCCAAGGTGAATTCTTTGCAAAAGGTTTCTTTTTTTTTTTCCGTCCTTAATTTTCAAATAGACAGAGAAATATTAGAAGAGGAAATTTATAGGTTGACATAATGATTGAAGGTTTTTCTTTTTTAAATTGTATAATAGGTGTTATATTCAAAACTCTTGAAGAGTTTTGATGTTTTCATTGAATTGTACAGATTCTGTTCTGGAAAACTGACAATTTTTAGAATGAAAAATATCATGTACCTTATATTCTGATTGAATGAAATATTGGTATGAGAAATCAAGTTTAATTTGTGAAGCAGACTGCCTTGTTATATTTTGGTAATTTTCAATGTATAATATCTTTTTTTCTTTCCATTTATAATTTCTTCTTTGCTTTTCCGAAAAGAAGAAGAATCTCTGGACCTACTGTTTTATTTACATGATTTCCAAACCAACTAAACGAGTAAACAGTAGGTGTGTGGCCCAAAAATAGCTCTGTTCAAGTTGTTGCTTCTTGTTGATAAAGCAGAGTGCAGACAGGTTGCAGAGCACTCAACATTTGAGACAAAAACATAAACATAAACATCATCTATTCTTCTGTACTAAAAATCTTCTTCCTCCTGGATTCCCACAAATTCCGATTTCATTTCTCAAAATCAATCCACTTCAATTAATTACGATCTTCACTTGCCAACTCCTGTAATATATGCTTGATCCATTGCAATCTTTCACATTGGAAAGATGATGGATTATAATTTGTAGGTTGTCATTGAATCCCCAACGCATCATTTCAATCTATATTCTAGGTTGTTACCCTAAACCCTAAATATCAAGAACTACCTACTGATACAGAGCAGACCTCAAAATATTCAAAGAGAACTTCAGCATTTCTTTTGAATGTGTTACGTTAATATATGCTTGAAAACTGAGTGAAATACAAAATGAAGCAATAACTGGATACGATGAGAAAGAAGACTTTATTCTAAGAGAAAGTAAAAAAGAAAATGAGAGTGGCTTTTCATTGCCATTAACAGCTTTGGAGAAAGTCTTTCTTTCAGAGCTTGTTTAATCAAGCTCTTTTTTGCCATCTATCATATTTGCAGTGTCGAATCTCCGACCAACACTTTTCAAGCTTGAGCTTCAGCTATCAAGCTAACTAAAAACAGAGAGGGGAAGTAAGCAATTCCAATCATCAGAGTGAGAAAACAGGCACAGTGACAGCACGGAAGATCAGAAAAAGTAGAAAAATGTGATTCAGTTCTTAAACCAGTCCCAAGGAGAAGATTCAGTATGAGTAAAAGGCAATCAATATACTTGCATTCGCTGCCTGCTTCACTACGATATTTTAAGCAATATACCTACTGCTTCACTACTATATTTTAAGCAATAGACCGGCGGAATTACTGAGAATGACCAAAACTAATTGCTGACAAGGATCAAAAGGCGTTTAAACAGAATAATAAGATGCATCGGGGTTGGTAGTAGCACAATTGGTCAAAGTGGTCAACCTGTGGCCTTAGCAAGCCGGGTTCAAAGCTCATCAAAAGCACCATCCCCTATATGAGTGTGTGAGTTAATGACTATGAAAAAAAAAAAGAAAAGAAGAATAAGATGCATCAGCTCAGCAGAAAAAAAAAAAAAAAAAAAGAGTATTCACCAGATAAAGAATGAAACAATCTGGGTGGAATTGGAGGAAAGGTTGTGATAAGATATAGAGCTCAATTTATCTCTATAACACAAATAGCCAGACAAAAAGCACTAAAACATTCAACTTAAATGGTTAAAACGAGATTTTACTACTTTGACATTAAATAGCTCATGCCCCAAGTCAACTGGTCAATTTATGAAATTCCTGAGTAACAAATGCAGCAACCAAGATAACACCTTGAACTTGTAGCATACCTCTCTGATATTTGTATTGTATTTGTAAGGGTATTGAAGAAAAAACATAGGTCAAACCATAAACAAGCAACCTACTAGTTTAGTTTGCGCCGACAGATAACAAATTTACATTCAAGATACATTATTACCTGCAACAGTTTACCAATTACAGTACAAAGCAGAAAACTTCCTGAAGGCGGAAATGCCTTGAAAAATCAAAGTCTTACAGGGTTAAACTTGTAAATTTCACATGTTCAGAAGCTCGCTCGAGTTGTTGCAACAGTGATTCTGAAATCCTTTCACTGAAGCTGTATTTTACAATAGTCATTGATTCTAGCATTGGGGAATGTGCAAGCACAAGTTTTATGAATTCCCACTCAGTTCTTGATCCATAGATGCCTCTAATCTTCACTACTTGGAGTTTGTTGAAATAGAAGTCATAGAGGCATTGTTCCGCAACAAACTCTGTAACAGGTGTATAATCTTCATCACTAGTGTCAAGCTGCACAGAATAATAACGAGGTGGAAGTCATCTTTTACTGCATGTCCATTCAATCATCAAAACTGGACTCATTAATTGGGTTAATTAGAGAAATCCCATTGATCTACCCTAATATATACCTTGGTCCTTCAATTTCAACATCAGCAGTTTGAGTCATTAAGGTTTTTTCAATGAAATTTGCTATTGTCCAAAGCATTAAAGTTTGAAGCACTTTAGCCTCTCAACATCCCTTAAAATCTTTTCTTTTTTATTTCAACTGGCAGTAGAATAGGGGCTGAAATTTGCTAGTATGAAATAATTGAGATCAAAGTATACCTTAAGGTAAACATCAAGTCTTTTTAAATGTAACTAGACCTCATCTATTACTGAAATTATTGAGAACCCAAAAAATTACAAATTCAAAAATTATAATGACTCTGTCAAATAACTCACTGTGATGAGAAGTTCCTTTAAATTTGGAGAGCTTCTAAGTATAGAAATAGAAGCCTTGAGGTCTCTCAGTTGAGTAAATCTCACTTCTCTTAGATCAAGGGTCTCAAGGTGGTCGAGCATGGTAGGAAGTCTTTGGGGAACATCGTCATTAGCCAGAAACTGGAAACAAAGCATGAAACGATATTGCATGAATTTCTTTATTCCAAGAATTCAAAGGGATACTAAAAGGAAAATAATAAATAGACCTTCAACTTCGAATATGAAAATAATACCTCAAGAAATCTACCATATAAACAAAGCTTGTTTATATCCTCTAGACAGCCCAAAACTCTGACTAAGTTGCAAACCTTCCTTTCCTCATTACGCCGAACTACAACTTGTCCATACATTGGAATCATCCGAATATCAACACTAGCTAGATGTGGACTATTGCCAAGACAAATATCTTCAAATTTTGAATCCAGTTTCAAGTATTTTATGTTTGGGTTGTGGATCCTAACAAAAGCTAAATGATCAATATTCAGTAGTGTCAATTTCTCAAGAACAGGGCAGTTAACGATTAAACTTTCAAGTGTATCGCTTACTATAAGTGAATGACTAAGCTGAAGGCTTTTGAGGCAATCAAATCCTTTGAAAAAGGTAGGAAGCTTGAATATACAACCATAAAGTTCCAAGCAAGTGAGCTTTGGACAGGAGAAAATACAAGAAGGCAACTTAAAACGCTTTATGAAACTGAAATCCTGAATAATTAACTCCTTAATTCCTTTCTCTGTTAGAAAGGCCATCCACTGATCTAAATCCGAATAGTTTGGAGAACAATATGTTGCAAGCTTGAACGTCTCTATTGGACCATTGTGATAGGATTGGACCTTATTGATGATCTTCATAATCTCTTCCCATCTGGCTGCCTTGTCTGATAAAGAGCTCCGGATGCATTTATCATCAAAAACAAACCGAGAAAGGCTGGTCCATTTATATCTCCATTTACGAGCTAGGATGCTAGTTCTCACAGCCTCTCTTAGTGGCAGGTGCACAAGGATGCTGTCTAATACATCCCATGGTAGGTTACTAATCCTATCTATCTTTGTCTGATTTTCCATTTCAAAGGGCCTGCAATATTTGCTTAGTTTGCCCTTAAGTTATATGGCTGAAGAGAAAAAAAATTAACAAATTGGAGCAGAATCTTTTGACAGAATAGCACCTGCAAAACATATGATTAACGATATCTCTTGTGAATAAACATTACCAAGTAAACATGTGAGAAGTGAAAATAAGGAAACCATATGAGCTAGCTAGAAGAAGAAACATGAGTATAAAAATGATGGATGCAAACTAGCAAACTATTTATATTGCAAATGATCTTTACGTGGGGAAGGGAAGCATCAGAAAAAAAAAAAATACAAGCAAGATGAGGCAAAGGCATGAAAAATTTCCACGGCTGAGAAATATAAATGACAAGTAAAAAATACCAGACTTAGTGTAGTACCTATTTGGAACAGATGAATCAAGAGTTTAGAATTCATTTGAAAATGAATTCTAAATATTATTCATTTGTAAATGAAATTTGTTTGTTTGAAATGTTATTTAACATAAGAAGAATAAAATCTAGAACATTAATACTTGGAAAACATGAACAAATTCAAAAAAAAATAGAAGTTAGAGAATGGTATATATATATTGTTGGCTTTAGTTGTGTAATTTTGTTGAATTCATTTGGAAATTCCACCAAAGCTTAGAGAATTTGAAATGGTTAATAGCAATTCATAAAATGAAAGTTTAAAATTTAAATAATACTTCTTTTTATCTTTCAGGCATGAAAAATAAGATTTCTAAATGAGTCCCACAAAATTTTATGAAATTCATTTGTTCCAAAAGGAGTCTTTAGAAAATTTGAATTGAGAATCACTCAAGTACAGCTACTGGTTCCCTGTTAGAGCACACAAATTCCAATATGTGAGCATAAATTGTACTCATGATTTGTTTGGCTCAAGCATGAAAAGAGTTGCATCTCACCCAAAGATCAATTCAAAGCAAAGGGCAAAGAAAAAGTTTGTGTTTTCTAAAGAACCTAACAAGACATGATTGTACCTCGCTTTGTAAAAAAAGGAAAAAAAAAGAGTAACAAACAACTCATTCCACAAGTTCAGCAAATATTATTAGGTAAATATACTCACTCAGAAGGGAAAACCCCAAAGCTAACAAAGTTATGGAAACATTTGTAACAGCTGAATCAATATACATATTCATGCCACCCGATTAATAGACAATTTTAATTGGCACATACAATTCATAAATAGTTTCGATCAAAACAACAGCAATTGATAAGAATTACTTAAAAATAAGCCATTACAAGAACATGGTAAGAGGGAAATAAGCCATTAGAAGAATTACTTAAAACAAGCCGAACAAGTCGTTTCAATTGGAAGGGTGAAATAAACCTACAACGCTATATATAAACAACTCCAATTAAGAATCCGTGAATCATTTACTAAAAAAAAAAAAAAAAACATGAATATTTTAGTAATTCTTTCAGTGATTAATTACAGCAATTCCACCCAATAAAGCTACAATCTTCACGAAAACAAACAGTACATTTATAAGAAATTAGGATCCAATCCTTATCCAACCAGCCTATCACACTAGAAGCTGAAGAATTTATGTTTACCTTATAACCTAGAGATTAGCGACCGTCGATCGGCGCAACTGAAAGTGTTTCTGATGCGGAGACGCAGTAATGTAAATAGGGGTTGACGTTATCACTGCTGTTCTATTTATTAAATTATTGTGATGTAAAAATCCATCATTTCCTTTCATTCGTACTTTTTTTTTTTTAACATAACTCACGCACTCGGTTTTGGATATTCGAACTCAATTCACGGGAGTCAAGAGCAAATGCTAGCTCCCACCCACAATTATTTCACTCTTACCATCGTCATGAAACAGATGAATTATGTGCCAAAAAAAATACTACCTCCGTGTAACGTCCGTTTTTTCAGGAACCCTATGCAAGTGCTAAGTACACGTGCGACTCGGGATCCTACAGGGCACTAAGGTCGGGCGTCAGTCTGGAAAATCCTGTGAGGAGCCTATAAATAATGTAAATGATAGAAGATGTATGATAAATAAATGTTCTAGAAAGGCAACCAGCGTGTCCGGAGGCAAAGATAGGCCAAAGGAGCTCAACGGGATCCAGATGAGGTGTTAGGGACCTAAGCGTAATTTTGTAAAAAGTTGCGTAGGGTCTTAATACTGCCCAAAATTGATGTCAAATATGAAATCTCGGGAGTTTACTAGTCGCAACGGAGCGTCACAGAATTTTCAGAAAACGCACGGTTTAAAAGATATATCAGATTTTTCTCTAAGGGTATTTTAGTCTTTTTGCAAAAAAGGAGGAGGTTAGTGGACAATTTAGACAATTGCAAGCACCACTTAAGATATAAAATAATTGAGGAGGTGGTTAGATTAAATCCTAGCCAATCAAAGTGATGACTAGAATTTAACAACCAACCAAAAATTAAGAAATAAATAAATCAAAACAAAATTAATTTTCCAACACATAAAAGAAATTTTAAGACAAGAAAATGAACAAAAAAATACTCATTTTTCATGAGAGAGGTTCGGCCTAGGAAGAGAAAAGAAGAAGAAGAAAACCAAGGTAACCTTCTATTTCAAGCTTTGATTTTATAATTTTAAGTTAAGATTTTTAGTTCTTTGCATTCTACAACATGATTTTTGGCTTAAATCATTAGTTTCTTCATCACATATAAGAACCCTAACATGGCATAAAAGGGGAAAGTTAGAGTTCTTGCTAAAGGTTGAAGATGAAGTTGGGAAATGATAAAAAGTAGTGATTTAAGCTTAAGCATGAATTTCACTTTGACTTGCAAGATTTGATTATGTAGCTTAGGGTTTCTATACCTAGGGTTTATGCTAACCTTATGGAAATGTGAATTTCATAGGAAAACAAGAAGAAATGTTAGAAGAAGATCATTGAAAGGCTTTGGAAAAGCTAGAAACAAGGTTTGGTACCTTAACTTATGAAAAATTCCAATTTCTCTTTGTTTTTTCTTGTTATGGCCGAATGGCCTTTGTGTTGTATTGCTATGTTTTTATGTGTTTCCTTATGTATTTACAATTATAAACTTCTAAGATGCTATTTAGTATTGAAAGAAAATTATTTGGGCAAAGCATGCAAAAGTTGTTAAATTTAACAAGAAACTTTAATAAATTTCTATAAATTACCTAAAATGAATTTTGATGCAAGGTTTTCTCTTACCTTCCTAATATATTGAAAGATGTCTAAAAACAATTTTTATAAGAAAAAAATGCACTTCCCTCTTGGTGCGTTTGGTGTGGGCCGAATGGTCCTCTGAAGAAAACCAAAAATTGACAATTTTGCACTATATATATTTCAATGCCAAAACTTCTAAATCTTTAATCTATATTGTATGAGTGACCTATGGATACTTAAAGGGAAGTATATGACACAATTTAGGTGCCTAAGGGAACCTTGATTGGGTCATAAGCTATCTCTTTCAAGTTGTCCAAGTTCACCAAAATACTATTCATTTTGTAAAATACTATTCATTTGGTAATTTTTCAAAGTATACATAAAGTATTGCTATATGGTAATTAAATGACTTATACAAGTATTGACATATGAATTATATACCATGAAGTCATAAAGCTCTACTCGGTTTAAGTCGAAATAGGTGATAAGGGTATGACGCGTCATATAATATTGTTAAAGAGGTCCGCAGATTATTGTTATTGTTATTATTGTATGGATTGGCGCCACTTATTGTTAAAGTCGGAGTGTTGCAAGTCACCCGACAGCTATTGTTCATCTGATATGGAAACTATTCAGTGGTTTCAGTACCGTTGTATTGTGATTATTGGATTAGTTGCCATTATTGGATTCTATTGTATTGTATTGCCATAACCCGAGTTCAGCTAAGTAACCATTAGAGCGCGGTAACCGAAATACTATACTGATAAATGTTTTCATTTATTTGCATGCAACACCTGTTCCGTTTCAAAATCATTTGTAAGCCAAAATTTATTTCTAATTTCTGTATTCTTTATAGTTATCGCTTTGCTTATTTATTTACTTTTATAATATTTGGACCTGTAAAACGAAAATTATGGCCGGAATACTAGCCGGCGGTCAGGCTGTTAGAATCAGATAGGCTAACAGAACAGGCCGAATTTCAACAAATTATTTGACCATGATAGAAACAGAATTTAAGGAAGTGCAAAACATAAAAGTTGTAGGTTTATATGTCTAATTTATGGCTGTAAAACAGTTTGGGCAGAAACTAAATACATAAGAAGATATATTCGAAAAACCGAAGGTGGTGCAAGTCTGAAACTAGTTCTGAGCAGAACTGAATTATGAACTTAGGTTGACAATTTGACTAGGTTAATGACATAGTTTGAAATAGGGGCAAAAGACAAAGTTATTCCCCTGTTTGTTAGGGAACTTTAGAGTTTATATGTCTAATTTAAGGAAGTGCAAAACATGAAAGTTGTAGGTTTATATGTCTAATTTATGGCTGTAAAACAGTTTGGGCAGAAACTAAATACATAGGAAGATATATTCGAAAAACCGAAGGTGGTGCAAGTCTGAAACTAGTTCTGAGCAGAACTGAATTATGAACTTAGGTTGACAATTTGACTAGGTTAATGACATAGTTTGAAATAGGGGCAAAAGACAAAGTTATTCCCATGTTTGTTAGGGAACTTTAGAGACTAGAAGCAACCAAATTGGACTAATAATGAAGAAGATACAATTAAATTAGTAACATGCGTACAAGCTGAAACCCAAAAACAGGACAGAACTAGATTTGCAACTTAGAGTTATAATTTGGATATGTTAATAACATAATTAGATGACATAGTAGAAGACAATATTGTACCTAAATGTATTGGTTAACTATAGAATCAGGAATTGTTTTAGTAGGACCTAAAATGAGAAAGATATACTTAGGTTAGTAAATTATGCACAAAAGGTAATTAATGAATACTTGGGATTGTGTATTGTAAATTATCTATAGAAGTGTTTATTTTCGGTTTATATGAGGAGTGAGGATATAAGGACATATTGCCGAAGTGTTTGTGAGATTTTCTTTGCAGGATCCCAGTGTATAGTTGCAGGGACAGCTCGATCGGTCGCTGTTACTATTCATGAACTGTCCGTTCCTAGATAGAACTCTGGCGAAATTTTCGTAAAAATATAGTAAAAATTTGGTTAAGTATTTTATAAAACCCGTTGGTAAAACATATACCCACCTAATTAATTAGTACATAAATGGATATCACAACTCCAGTACCAGAATGTAGCGCTCCTTTGGGGTCTCCAACAAGGCCTAGAAGGGGTGTTACACTCCGTCCAAAAAAAAACTGAGACTTTTACTATTCACATTCTTTTTTTCCTATAATTTTCTTTCCATTCTATCCCAAAAAAGTAATCAACTCACATCTACTTATTATAAAAGTGGACCCTACAAACACTAAAAATAAATTACATCCACTATAAGATAAAGGGCAAAATTGTCCATATTCTACCCAAAATATCAAAAGTCTCACTTATTTTGAAACAACAAAAAGCCCTAAAGTCTCTCTTTTTTTTTTTTTATACGGAGGTAGTATATGAATTAGATTTTTTTTTTCTATATAGCAATGAATTAGAAAATTTTATTTATTTATAAATTTAAAATGACTAATATAATTTTTTTATCTTATAAATATAATAAAATGTATTTTTAAATGATCTACACAATCAGTCGAGAAAAAAAAAAATTACAAGTCCCAAATTAGATTTTTCTTTAACCGTTTGATAATCAACTAAAATCAAAATTATATTAAGAGATATTTACAAAAACCTCTTTAGGTTTTACCTTATTTTATATTTTTTTCACAGTCTTTTTTTTAACGGACAAAAATGTCATTGCGTTTCATTTATATTTAACAAAAAATACTCTTTTGTCTATTTTTCTATTAAAATAACGGTAGAATGACCAAAATATAACTATACGGTTCCTTTTGAAAAAACTCAAGAATTAAAGGGTTGTTTTAAAACTTTGGTGTTCTTCAACCTTGTTCTTGCTCATCAGACCCAGGTGATGTTTCTAAGGAGAGAGAAATATCCTGTGCCTTAGCACTGCCCATCTTGGTATTCCCCGGCTTGCTTGTTGTCATCGGATTCTTCCCAAAAATCTCTTTCGGCAACAAGACTCTCGATATCCCAAATATCCATGAACTACTTTTTTGTAGGTGGAGCTTGGCTCTAATCCGAGTTATCTTTGGTGCAATATTTGGGAGTCTAAGTTTTTGCTTCAGTGTGGGTTGTTTTGGCAGGTTAGGAGTGGGTCAAGTTTGTTTATTTGGGATTCTTCTTAGTTACCAAATGTGGAGTTTGAACTTCACGGCCACCAAATAGTGATGTGCTTTTAGTTTCGAATTTGAGTGTGCAACAGTGTCAGGATTTTGATCGTATTCGAGCTCTTTTTAGTGAGCAGGATGTAGCTTCCATTTTCGACATTCCTTTAAGTAATCATGGAGGAGAGATAGGGTTTGTTGGAAGTTTAAGGCACGTGGTAAATATTTCGTTAAGAGTGTTTATAAGATCCTTTAGGGGACTGCACCAGAATCTCTTGGTTGTTCTATGGTTAGTTGGCATTAGTTATGGAAGGTGGGGTGTTGTCTGTAATGTGTTGCCTTATAGGCAAATTTTGTGTGCGAGGAGGGTCGATGTCCAGGATGTTTGTTCTTTTTTTGTCTGGGTGATTCGGAAAAAGCTTTGCATATGTTAGTTAATTGCTCTTTTGCTCGGCAATTTTAGGGTTTATCTCTGTTTGGGTTTCGCGGTATTTATGCTGATTCTTTTACCGATTGGTTTGAGCAGATGGCTTCATCCTGCAGCTTGGTACTATGAGCATGATTTGTTGGGCGTTATGGACATCACGAAATGATATTGTTTGGCGCCAGTTTAACAGGTCTTCGACTGTGGTTCTTTGTTTGGCTACGGGAGTGTTGCAGTCATAGCAGAATGCTTAAGTTCAGATTCTGGTTTCAAAGGTTAGGAATGCTACTAGTCGTTCTTGGAGTCATCTGTCGGATGGTAGTTTGAATATGAATGTGTATGCTTCCATGGGTGTTGCTGCAAGTTATATTGGTGTAGAGGTGGTGGTAAGAAATGCTTTGGCAACATTTGTTGTGGGTAAAGCGTCAAGGGTGTTGGCTTTTCAATACTAAGTTCCAAAGGCAATTGCGATGCGCGAAGCATTGAGTTGGATTAAGGATCAAGAGTGGAATCATTTTATTTTAGAGTTTGACTCTTAGTTGGTGATCAATGCGATTAATGTGGTTTCTCTTGATGATATTTCCGTTTTTGGTTTGATTGTTTAGGACTGTAGATCTCTTATTTTAGAGATACTGGTCATTTCACGTAATTTTATTTATAGGTCTATAAATATTGCTGCACATTTGTTAGCGGTTGGAGCATATTTTGATGCAAACTTGGGGGTTTGGTTTGATGTCCTGCGGCCTGTTTTACTTGATTTGTTACATTAATAATATGCCTATTTTTCTTTCAAAATAACTAAATAAATAAATCAATCAAAATTATATTATAAGGATTAATTATACTACAAGTGACTCAATTTTATAAATTTTTCTATTTAAATGCCTAAACTAAATAATTAATTGATTGCCAAAAGCATTACGCATTTTAAAAAATAAATAATCATGTGGATTTTAATAAATAATTAAAATACCATACAATAATCTCAATACAAGTTTGAGTATCAATTGTATATAATTTTAATTTAATTTTTAAAATTTTAATTATTGGTAATGTTTAATAAAAATAGTTAATTTTTATAATATTATTTTATTATCTATTCAAAAAATATCAACCACAATTCATAAGTTTATTTTAAAAATTATATTGTTATATTGTTGGACTAGCTATCGTCAATAGAAGTGACAAATGAATTGAATATTAATAAATTCAAATAATTTTAGACATTAATAAGGTTAGAAAAACTTTATATCCAAAATTACCCACTTCACAAATAAAAGGCCAAAACGAAAAGTTCACCAACCATTACTATAACAAATACGTCAAACCCTGCCAATCACATATAATATATCTAGAATATTCAGTGTACAATCTATCTATTCATTTAATAATCATATTTCTAACTTTTCAATCTATCTATTCATTTAATAATCATATTTCTAACTTTTTTAAGGTACTTACGTCATTTTTTTTTATTAAACTAGTATTTTTCAACTTTCTATTATTTTTTTAATATAAACAAAATATTATGATTTGTGAAAAAAAATTAAGATAATTATTAAAAATTAGTTTAATAATATTCCATTCTAGATTTCTAAACACTTCTTTGTAGACAACATTAACAGCTTCGTCTGTTATTTTCTCCTTATCATTAATGACTAAGATTTTCAATCCTCCTCTGCTTGTGATCCTGGAAAGAGCAACATACAATTGACCATGTATAAAAACGGGTCTCTCAAGATACAATCCAACATGAGAGAGTGATTGTTCTTGACTCTTATTTATGGTCATCGCAAAAGACACCATGATAGGAAACTGTCGGCGCTGAAATTTGAAAGGTACCTTAACGTCCGATGGGGTCAATGTCATTCGGGCTATAAATACCTTATCTCCCTGTGTTGAACCATGGAATGCCTGAGCTTCGATGACTCGATTTCCAAGTTTAGTGATGATCAACCTCATTCCTTAATGTCATTTTATTAATAATTTTTGTATGAAGTTACAAATACTTTTTATGTATTCGTTTGTATCCTTGCTTACTTGTTCCCTCAAAGCTTCATGAATATCCAAGTACCAAATGAGTAACTCCATATTGCATCCGAGAGATTCTAAAAATGCACGGATTAGGAGAAAGTTATTATGTAACCCTCATTGGTGAATGATTTTCTGAGTTATCCGATTGAAAGTAATAATATGAGCAACAAAATGATTTAAATCGATCATCCCATCAGAACTCGTTTGAAGAGTAATATTCTTCAATTTTTTTCTCATAGAATGTTTTGGAAGTAGCTTCCATTGAATTTTTGATTTTTTTTTTTTTTTTTTTGGCGTTGGTGAGATGAAATTCAGTGAAAGAACACACTTTGGATTCATAATAATAAGCTATTTATAGGCTTTGAGAGAGTTCTAAATAAGAAAAACCCTATTATGGAAGAAATAATACGTGATTTTCTATTTAATTAAGATATGTCAACTTTTCTTTTTTTTTTAAAAAAAAATATTTTTATTGTTGATTTAATGGGTAGAAAATATTTGAAGATATGTCAAATCTTTCTAAAAATAAATCCATTCATAAATATGGAATGTAAGATTTTAACAAAATAAAAATATTTAATGAAGCTAACTCTAAATTAATGTTTAACTATAAATTTCAAGTGATTACACTTTTTATAATTTTTGGTTTTACTTTTTATATATAATAATAGATTACTAAACTAATTAATTAATAATAATCCTATTATTATTAATATTAACAGTGCATCCTAATTAGGAGATGGTGTTAACATTGTATTTTAATTAAATTAATTAATAAAATTATTTTTCCAAAACCTTAAACCTATATTAATAGGGAAAAGAAAAATTTATATTAATTTATTTTAATTTCCGGATTCCTATGCCACTCTCTAAATTATATATATATATATATATAAGAGAAAATCCAAAAAAATGAAGCAATTGGTCAAAAAATTAAGGAATAAGACTAGAACTCTAGCACTGTCGCCTCCGCCAAATGCAGCCAATCGGCAAACAAAGGATACCGATCGACATCACACCAACCATTCGTCTGGTATCCTCAAAATAGTCGACGGATCATTTGAAGACGGATAAAATTTCGAATGACTTTTTGCAGCGTTGTTGTCTGGAAATTCAGAAACAACGGGTTTTCATGTGATTCAGGCTGTTTCTGGTTGTTTCGGTCGAGAATCGTACTACCGACGAGATTTCATATAATTTTTGTTGGGTTTTGGATGGAACTCATAGAGTTGCAGTGAAGCGTCCACTGGAGAAGATGAAGAGGTTCAAAACAGAGAAACGATAGCGAGTGTGGAAGCTAGGTAAAGCAGCGGCTGTTCAAGACTAGAGTTTCTCCAGATGAACAAGTCGAAGAAGATAAACATTAAAGCAAAGTTACATCTTAGTTCTTGAAGTTTGTTAATCATTATAGTTAATGTCTTTTATCCAAAACATACTTAATTATACGAATGGGAGGGAAAACATTGTGATAACAAAAATTACTCTTCATATTTCTAATTTTTTTTAGAGTAATTACGTTTTCATTATTAAATTACTAATTAATTAATTAATAATTATAATAGTATTAGTATTAATAATGTATCTTTATTAGGAAGTTAGTATTAGTATTATATTCTAATTTTCTATTAGTACTAAACAAAATATATTAGTATTAGTATTATTTCTTAATTAGTATTATATTTTTTATGTTTACGGCTCTAGAGTTGCACTACTTATGTTTGATTAATTTGGACTACTTTAGGGGTTTTTTCTAAAAACAAAATTTATACAGCTAAACCTAACCCTTGTTTTTTTTTTTAAGAGTAGCTAAACCTAACTTTATCATTTTTATTTATATTAATTATTATTATCACAAAGAGTAATAATTTGTTAACTTGGAAATTGAAAGAGATTCTATAATAATATATCCTAATTAGGAGTTAGTATTATTTATTTTTTAAATCAAAGTGACCCTTTTAATATTAATAATAACGTCATTTATATATATGTAAAGTTACTAAACATTAATGTTTTAATGTTATTAATAATAATAATAAACATAATTTTGTAATCCATATATAACTAAGATTTTGGTGGGGAAGCTAATTCCACATATATAATGAATAACTATATGTGCAAGATAATAGGATTGAATTTACTAAAGTCAAGTAAACATTTACAATAGAGAAAAATACTTGCTATTTGAGATTTCATATTCTCACTCGTGCTAAGCTGGCAAATTCACCTTGTTTAAACCATATCTTAAGTTCCAAATCTTAACAATCAATATTCAAAGTGTTAATCTTAAATTTCATTTTTCTGTTAAAGAAAGAGTGCATTATTGCTTTCGAGTTGTCGAAATTAGGCTCTACCTCTCATACAATACAATGTTATCAATATATGTCCATCTTCATTGGCCTTTAAAATTCGTATTAGTAAGGAGCCATATGGATGGCTAGGCACGTCTGGAGTTTTGGTTAAAGTCAAACTCTCTTTATTTTGTAATATTATCATCTTTTGTAGTGATAAGTACCACTTGAGTGTTAATTAACAACATACAATGTTACTTGCAGTCCGCGGGAGTATTCCATACCTAGTTTGTAAATAGAAATAGAATAGTGTAATTAAAAGAAATGATAAAAAATATAGGGATAATTATTAGTTAGTACCTTAGTTTTTACATACTCCCTCCGTTTTTTTTATTTGTCCAAATTTTTCTTATTGGGCGTTCTTTTTATTTGTCCAAATTTCCTTATATGGTAAGTTTTGAGTTAGTGGAAAGGGAAAAAAGTCTTATTTGCCCTTGATGTTGATTGATTGTTGAATTAAATAATTGGTGGTTTTTGAGGTGTGGAATTAAAAAATGAATACTTTTTGAGTTAGTGGGGATGATTTTTGAGTTAGTGGGGAACACAGAGTGACAGTGATGTGATAGTTGTCAGACTGTGTTTGACTTTTAGTTAAGAAATGAATTTTAGCTCTTTTGGAATATAGTAGCCGGATTTCTAAAGTTGTGAGCAACTAAGATAACCTGTGGACAGATTCAAGTGTCGAAAAGTGAAAAATGGCCACAAG
>CATIWJ010268200.1:0-13596 GCA_949640765.1 Croton laevigatus | reverse complement strand
TCCTTATTAAACCAAGTAATATATGCTGAATTAATTTCGGTTTGGTTGTTTGAAGGATTGACAATTTCTTTAGGTGGAGGTAGTTCGGTTCCATCAAGAATCCTATGAAGATTATAAAAATTCAGCAGTGGAGTAAATTGTAATTTCCAAAGAATATAGTCTTTCGAATTGAGTTTGATGGAAAAAGTTTGATTTAACTGAGTAGAGGTCGTTGGTAAGGAGAGATTAGGAAGAGTTGGAGTGATTACAGGTATAGAGGGAGAGTTGAGAAATATTCATAGTAGTAGAAGAAGAAGAAAAAGAAGTTGTTGATGATGAACTTGCCATATGTATAAGCTCTGATACCAAGTCAGAAATATGAAAAGAATTGATTATTGGATTGATTAATTATAGGGTATTACAAGAGTATATATAGAGAATACAAGCGTAACAGATTAGTATCACAGCTAACAAACCGATAAGTACACGGCTAATATACAGCTAATAACAAGAGAGTTAGTTAATCTGATTTATCATTTGATAATGGCTTACTCTAAAAATTTTATCGTGTAGCTTTCTATTTATGTGCCGGTGTAATTCTATTCAAATTTAATAACAATAACAATAATCCTCTTATCTCTCAAAATAATATTATCACAAACTGAATTTAAAACTAATACTAATATATATATATAATAAAGTTACGAAAGCTGCAAAATATTTGTAGAACCTGAAAAAAATAAGAGAATCGAATAAGAGTTAATAGTTTATCTTTATTATTTATGGGTTTCCATGTTCAGTCGTCTTGTCTTTGATTGTACAGGTTAGTAATAGTTAAGCACAGACAACAAAGCAGCGCAAGAAACCTCCATCAAAGATCCTCTTCTATTCAGTATTCTATTGTTGCTATTATAATTAATATTATTTGAATTAGATAGTAATATGATTCTTGAGCTACTGTTCTTATTTCTTCTCTAATAAATAAGAATAAAATTTCTTGTAAAAATAGTTATTTGCAGGGAAAAAATGGAGAATGAGTTAAAATTGAGAGATCTGACAGTGATCCATCCAAATTAGGTTATCAATTAATTGCTTTCTTTTATATATGAGTGACAATATTTGCTTTTTCTTATTTTTTTTTAACTAGTTAAGAAAGAGGATTATCATCAAAGAGCTAATAAACTTTGGGACTGTGAAAGCTAAGCTTCATGAGGTAATGTATAGTATAACATCTACCTTTGGTTTCTTAAGAAAGTTTTCGAAGACGTAATTTTATCATACCCTTATTATATTAAAATTTTACTTTTGTCCTTTTATCCTAATATCCAATCTACGACAAAATTTTACGAAGACAATGTAATCATTTCTAAAAAGTTAAACATGGTGGGTTATTAATGGAAGTTTCTTTTAAATAGAGGTTTGAAAATTAGATCAAATTTGGGTGTGTTACACTTGTTATTAGGTGTTCGGACTTCGGAGATCAAGTGGAATGGAAAAAAGGATAAACATGTCCATTTCACTTTCCTAATTAATTGGCACATTTTCAATTTTTATTTTACTTTTAAGAGAAAAATATTTAAAATTTATCTTATAATTAATTGAATTTAATAAGGGGAAGAGTTAGGTATATCAAATTAAGATATCTCTATAAGGGTAAAATATCTCAATAAGGAGTAAGAAAGCAAAATAAATTAATTTGAAATTTAACAAAATCGCCATGTGTTTTAACATATTCTACAATTTTCTCCTTATTTTTTTAGTGGACAAAATTAATCTTGAATTTTAAATCCAAATATACCCTTCTGTCTATTTTTTCTATCAAAATAATGATAGAAGAACCAAAATATAATTTTATGGGCCATTTTGAAAAAGCTCAAGAAATAAAAGACTGTTTTGACATTTTCCTTAAAACCTTATGTTCTTCTTCTTCCTTTCTTCTTCTCCTTCACTTACGACCTTCCCCATTAAAAATAAGCTTAAGCTTCTCCTCAGACCATGTCTCAACAAATTGAAGTTTATTATAAAGGGTTATTGATTTTCAATTCAAAAGAAAAGAAAAACAAAAGAGAAAAGAATTTTTAGTTAAAAAAAATATTAAAATTACACTTTCTGATAACATCACCCTCAAAGGGTCAACCCACAAACAACCTGTGCTACCCAAGAAGCCCAAGGATCATCCACGTGGCATGAAGCCTGTGGCATCATCCTACAATCGGAGATCATCCCACTTCATGGGATCACTCCACACCAGGGAATCATCCTGAACAATGGACATCATCCGCAACCAAAGATCGGCCAACTAGAGGTCGACCAACTAGAGGTCGGCCAACCAGAGGTCGGTCGAGTCCCAGAGATCGGCCAACTAGAGGTCGGCCAACCAGAGGTCGGCCAAGTCCCATTGTGAGCCACGTGTCCGACATCATGGGAAATTATGCTCTGACAGTTACATAAAAAGGTGTGCCCCAGCTCCACTATAAATAGCAAACCTTCCTCCACAAAGGGTAACATTTATCTCCTCTCTCCACTCCAATAATATTAGTCGATCTCCTACTAACTTAAGCATCGGAGTGCATGCCTAAAGGCATCGCCCGACCTTTCTTTCTCCCTTTTTGTAGGATCGGATCAGGAAGAAGAAGACACCAGCTATCCTTCAGGTATTCCTTGGGTGACCCAGAACATCACTTTCCATTAGAGAAATGGAGGAAGGATTTTAAACTCTTCTTTCACCATCCATTTATTATCATTGGAATCTGAGGCCTGAAAACGACTCCTGGGAGTCTAGTGAACAAGTTAGCCATCAAAAGCATCGCAACCCATCGCTAGAAGCCTTAGTTCCGTTCGGGTTATCTAATCGGGTTCTTAGTTACCCCAAATATTCAAGTCAACATTTCGTCTAGCTTCGAACACCATACGATCGATCTGAAGTCGCCAACAGATTAGCAGCATGAAAAGGAAAATATCTGTATCTGGTGTGGTCATTTTCATTCTCGGAAACTTAAGTTGGTGTCGACCCGAACAGGAACTCGTCGACCTATCCTTCATTTCAAAACCAAGTAGCAACGAAGAAAAAGAGGAAATTTCAAAACAATTCTTTATTTCTTGAGCTTTTTCAAATGTGCCCGTAAAATTTCATCTTGGTCCTTCTACCATTATTTTAACAGAAAAATAGATGATATATTTGTCTAACGAAATAAAATTCAGGAATAATTTTGTTCACTAAAAAAAGATAGAGGTGAAATTGTAGAATATGGTAAAACACAGGAAGATTTTTGTAAATTTTTCTAAATTAATTTTAGTTGTTATATTAAAAATTTACAATAAGAATAAAATATTTGTATTATTTAAAGATAAAGAGAATTACTCTGGGGTACTCCAGTTTTTCTATAATTAGGTCATGCATGTATGATAAATATGCTGAAAGATCCTCAAAATTTATTAATTTATGCTTTCAGGTACTTCCGTCAATTTTTCTATCTGTTTGCCGTTAATTTGGTTGAAAAATTCCAATTTAGTCCTCCTAAATTTCATTTTAGTCCTCCAACTATGAAATATTTATATTAAAACCTTTTTTAATTGAAAAAAATAAAACATGAAAAAATAATTTTGTTGTTATTATTTTTATTTTATTTTAAAAAATAAATAATTAATTAAAATAGTTGCAGACATCTTCTCTCTTCCGCTTCTATTTTTTTCTTCTCATTTTTCTCTTTCCTCTGCCAAACTAAACACAGAGCTGACGCCGCCGTTCTAGAGCTGGGACGGCCAATCTGAGCTCACTAGTCAACTCCCCTCGACAAGAACGTTCTAAAGGTAGCCTTATTGCTGGAGATCTAAAGACCGGAGAAGAAGATAAAGATGGGTGTTCTCGAGTTTGTGGGTATCCGAAGCATTTTCAACGATTTTTCACCATTTTCGGTGACATTCAGGCCACGGCCCGGACATTTTTAGACTGTTCTCTGCCTCCTCTTCAAATTGATACATAGTTTGCTTGATTTGGGTTCCGTTTTGATTTTAACAGTAATTTTGAATTCGGATATATTCTAATTTGTTTTCAATTTCAGTATTGTTTTCATTTTCATAGCTTGAAATGCAGACCTTGTTGTTGTTGTTAATCAGCTTCTAAATAGCTTTCTTGAATCAAGATCTTTTTAAATCTACAATGTTGTGTAATGTGAATTGCTTTTTTTTTTTTTTGCTTTCCTAAAGAAAAAAAAACCTTAGCATGCATTTCTCTTAGTTTTAGAACTGTGGCCGTTTTGGTTTCTTGGTATAGTTTCATGATTTGAGATTTCAGTTTCAGATAAAAATTTAATATCTGGGTGGAAGATGGGGTTTTTACCTTTTCTCTTGTAAAACAGTGTTTGATTAAGAGTTACCTTGAAGTCCAAAAAATCGCCCCAGTCCAAGAAATTGATCTTGTGCGAACATGGTAGTGATGAAGAAGAAGATAAAACAAGGAGAAGGGTTTGATTAATTTCTTTTATATTTTATTTTTGTTAAAATAAAAAATTTTAATATAAATATTTCATAGTTAGAGGGCTAAAATGGAATTTAGAAGGATTAAATTGTAACTTTTCCAACTAAAAACGATGGAAAAATTGACGGAAGTACCAAAAAATATAAATTAATAAACTTTCAAGAATCTTTCAGCATATTTACCATACATGTAAAATCTACAAGCATATTATAGAAAATTTTGAGGACCCCAAAGTAATTCCCTCTTAAAGATAAAGCTAAACTAACCATATTTCAATTATTTTCGAAGTTAGAATCCAACTCAAACTCAACTATTATAAAATAAAATCAATTTTACTCAGGAAGTAATTTTTTTTGGAAATTTTGATTTTTGTATGGAGAAAAATAAGCATTAGATCACATAAATTTGAATTTTAAATAAAATTCAAAAATACCCCTTTTGAAATGTCTCAATTTTGATACAAATATATTTATTCGTAAAATAAATACAAATCAATTCATGCAAATTGACTAACAATAAGTGTTTTACATTTCTGGTTAAAAAAAAAGTGTTTTACATTTAAATATTTTTTTGAAATACCTACATCAATTCATTTATAAACTAATGTTTCTTAATGTGTATTGCACGTGTTTACTCGTTTAAATACTCGTTATTTGATTTTATAATATATGAAATTTTTATTTAATTATATTTATTAATTATATACAAATTTAATTATTGAAAGATAAAAAAAATTATATTAATTTAAATAATAATATTGATCAAATATCATAAATAAAATTATAAATTTACTTTAAAATTTAGGATTTCAATACTATTATTATTTTTTTATTACTCTTTCGAAGTTGTATTTATTAATTTCAAATTATTTTTCAAAACCTTATACGATTAAATTACATGCTTAATACAAAATAAAAATAATTGTATACTTAATACTTATAAAATTAAATTACTACGTTGGAAAGATATAAAAAATATTTTACCAATGAATTTTTATTAATAATATTT
This sequence comes from Croton laevigatus, assembly GCA_949640765.1. NCBI lineage: Eukaryota > Viridiplantae > Streptophyta > Magnoliopsida > Malpighiales > Euphorbiaceae > Croton > Croton laevigatus. Next base: position 8,132 of record CATIWJ010268200.1, on the reverse strand, counting down.
GATGACTAGCCCGAAACTACTAGAATATAAAATCTTGCAAATTTAGTAATAATGTTCATGTTTGCTGAAGTCTATTGTTACAACTTGAGTTGGAGAGACAGAAAAATTTTTGTAATGCCTTTGAACTTAATCTAATATCGAAGCTAATTTGGAGTTTTGGATAATTTCCACACCTTATGCAAATTTCTCATGACTTGTGGATTTGAAAGCAGATATATCCACAATCCATGGAAATATCCACTTGTCTGCAAAAATTTTTGCCTCCAAATCTACAAGTCGTGGACAATCTGCACAGGGCATAAAAGTTGTCCAAACCTCTAAATTAGCTCCCCTATCATAATTCTTTTATCTTATAATAGATATACATGTTATAAAATAGTTTAATATTAGAAATCATTCTTAGTTTAATAATAGGAATACTATTATTAATATAAATTAAAATAATATTCCTCAATTGAATTAATTCGTAGTTAAAATAGCTTATTATAATAATAGTAGGATACTATTATTAATATAAATTAAAATAATATTTTAATATTTCTTATTAAAATATGATTTTGAAGACTGAAAAGTTATCTTACCTCATTTATGACTGGAAGAGTATTCATAGTGGTCCCAGGCACTGTACAACCATAGTGGAAGGCATGGTTATAGCATTGTACATCCACAGTGAAAAGTGTGGGCAACAGTACGCAGAGGTATGGGTGGTGATACAAAATGATGTCACACTAGGGACTTTAGGAGATGCTACGTGTATAGTAAATGACTTGTCAATAGTGGGTTCAGGAGTAAGTCTAGCTCAAACTCGCTGAGAGAGAACCCCAGAAGGTGTTCTCACTTTGTTCATATGGAGAGGTCTCTTGTGCAACCTCTTTACTGAGTGATGAGCGATCTCTCTTTGGATCAGTTGCAGGTATAATTATTTTCTTCAAGAGGGTATGGGGCTTACATATTTGAATATAATTGATTAATTACGAATAATTAGATAGTATTCTTTATTAGAATATGATTTAAATTTAATTAGTTAATATTTAAAATAATATTATTTATTAGAATTTGATTTTAATTTCATCAAACAATATTTCTTATTAGAATATGATTTAAATTTAATTAATTAATTATTATAAATAATTATATAAAGACAACCTTACCCTCAATAATATAAATTTTATAAGGGCGTTTTGAACGAAATCAATGTTCCCCTCCCATTCATTCTTTTATATGTATTATAGATAGATATAACTCGTTTGGTTTAATGTGAATATATGTGCATGTCATATGCTCATAATCATTTATACAAAAAAGTTTTTAAATCACTATTTTCAACACTACATGTTTGAGTCTCAAAAAAATTATTATTGTTATTAAATTCAACATGTGTAAAAATATGATAAATTCAAATTTAATTAAATTAAAAATAATTTATTTATTTATGTATCCTTATCAATGTAGAAAAATAAAAGTACAAATAGTGCATGTTAGGTTTGGAGGTGACTCCCTATTCCACCTAAAAATTTTGGGATGAGATCAAAATTCGATTCGGGCATATAGGAATGTTAGGGCTAAGAGGGCTAAGAATCCGATCCGATTCGTTGGATACAGCTTGAAATCTAATTCTTACAAGGTTGATTTTACTCAATCCATTAGGTAATTGGACGGGGAAGGGTTTTAAAAATTTATCCCGCTGCGGGTTTGGAGTGAGAACATGTTTTGAAAGTTGTTCCGCGCATAGCATGGGTTTGACACCAAGTTAAATTCTAAAAATTATTACACTACATTTTATTTGACGATCAAATAGTTTGTTTAAAAAATTAAGAAACAGAAAAAGACAAGGGGCGAGAAATGTGATAGCATCAATATAAATTTTCATTTTTTTTAACATAGTTACACTACCTACATGAGAGGGATGGATGGGCGAGCATCCTGCCCGGGCAAACTTGCCCCAGTAAGAAGGCCCAACCACTAAGCCAAGTTCCTGGGCTCATAAGTTTTCATTTTATAATCTGATGTAATGTGAATGGGAATTCTTTTCTGGGTCGTGAGACTGATTGTAACCAGAAAGTTGCAAGAACCAATTAGAAGAATGAAACAAGAGGGTTTGGAGGGTAAAATTGAAAGGTGAATATAGTTGGGTTTGGTTTGTACTATCAATTCTGAAAGACTGAACGGATGTTTGATTACATAATCATTTGATCAATGGACATTAGAAATTTTTCTCTAGACTGCGATTAGCTCTATTTTCCGCCTGATTCTATCATACTATATATGTACAAATTAAACCATACCTATTAAACACAAACTTTTGTGCATTAACATTTCTGTCTGCAGGATGAAGTTCCGCTCAATGAAAGACATGCAGATAATTACTTTATATGAATTTTTACCTTCCCATATATGTCGGACCTCTTAACGTAGGATCTTGCTGTAGGAACCATTCTTTCTCCTTTAGATGGTGCAAAAGATGCTCTGGCTCAGTCGTAGCACCGCACGCATAAGTGTTTGGCCTTGGATAACCATGATAGAGCTTCTCCCTTCTATGGTCAATTGCAGGATAAGCAGGTGGAAAACCTGAGTACAGCTGTGGGCTCTCCTCATAAATCAATGGTTTACTGGCCAAAGGAGCTCCCAATTGATACACAGACCTGGACAAGTCATGATCATAGAAATTCCCAGCGTTTGCAGCAACAAATGGATGCGTGGGCCAACCATGACTCGGAGTCCACTCAATGTTGTGATTTTCCCTGTATTGGCGAAGCCATTCTGAAGAGGTCATTCGACGTGATTGTGAATAACCTTCTGGGAAAACTGGAATATTAATACCATAGTTAAGCTGCTGATGAGAACTAGCCCAATTTGCATAGCCACTAGTCTGTGATATATCAACAAAATTATTTGTTCTGTCGAAGTTTCCTGGGCTATTGTAGTCGGAGAAGGTAGCTTGATTGCCAGTCAGCCAACTAGCATCGTCCGGAAGTAATGGTGCGGAAGGCACCGGAGCTGAATACCCCGGAGAATAGTTAAGCACAGATTCATGCAGGGAACTAGTTGCAGAGTTCTCATTATCACTGATGGAGAGTTCATTCAAAGATGTAGACGGTATTTCCTGAATAGGAGGCATGTTAGCTTTATTCGCTTCTCTTTTACCTTTTGCTCTATCATTGCTCAAACTTCCTCTATCAAGGACCCAAGCATTGAGTGAGGGTGGTCCAGGAGAGATAGAATTACTAAAAGAGGGAGGCCCATAAGAAGTCAACGCTTCTGAAAATGGGTGGGTTACAGTATCCTTCACATAAGGCTCCTGATGATGATGCAATGGGTTGTTGCGCTTGAAATTCGTGAGATCAGAACTGAACATTGAAGGATGTCCTTGTGCCTGATTTTGAGCTATTAAAAGGGAAGTAGCACGTCGCAAGCATTCATCAGCAGGTAAAGTCTGGTCTGCTGCATCTTCTCGACTTGTTTGATCAGTAGTTGTGATTACACTGTAAAGTGGTGCGGAGTTGTGTCTCGTGAGAGGCTTGAAGAGAATGACTTCTTCTTCTTCAGCGGCAATAGATTTGCTAATCTCCACGACCTTGCCAGATTCTTCTGTCACTTTCTGAATATTCTGATGAGACTCTTTTGCTTCGACCACAGTACTAGTGAACTCCACATTTTCTGCCTTTTTTGTGTCTGGGCATCTATCTGATTCTGCTGCATAAAAACTTCTTCCAGATTTATCATAGAAGATCCACTTCTGATTATCGCTTGATCTATCAGCTATCTTGATTGCAGCATCAATAATGCGCTGAGCTCGGTACTCGGCTCCACATTTATAGCTTTCTGCATGTTGCCAATTAGTTGAAAAATCTAATGATGCATGAGAACAAGCTAATGGCGCAAAGCCCCTCATCTCATAATCTTCCCAAAGAGGAACGCCAACTGGAGGCTTGGCTTCACCCACAATATCAAATCGCTTTAGAAGTTCAAGAAAAGTACCAAAGAAGTAAGACATAGCACTCAAACTTTCCTCATTAAATCCATACATTTCTACTTTGTCAAGAATGCTCACTAACCACTCTGAGAAAACAAGCAAAGCTGGTAAAATGGGACAAGAGGACAAGATATTTGCCTTCAAACATCTGTCAACGAGGCGTCCCATAAATATGAACATAGCAGTCAGCGCATCTCTTGTCAACTCAGAATGTTTCTTATCTTCAATGTCCTTTAGATCTCTTGCTTCTGGGTTGTTTATTAAATTCTCAATGACAAATATGAATATAGAGACTACTTGAAGAGTTCGGAAGGGGCCACTCCTAGTTGAATCCATACGCTGATAGGATCCCATTGCAACTTCCAGTTCTTCATCATCTAGTGTCATCAACACATCCAGTTCCTTTATTGCTGACGAAAAAGTGAGGGGGAAATCCTCCAAACTGCATCACATTAAATAATGGCAGAACTATCAGAAGCTGAGGGTAACCTCTACATTTAAAATGTTTAGGATGAACATATCAGAGTTCCTAGAAAGAGTTGGGCATGTTTTGAGTTTTGTACAAACAGAAAGGCAAACAAATCACCACAGGTATCACATGGCATTCTAGCCACTCTACACAGAAAAGCATAAAATATAAACAATCGTACACGAATTTACAGTTACAAAATATAGTTAAATGCCAATCAAACTACAACCAAATGCTTAATGACCAAAGCGGGGGAAAATGCTTTTAAGGATTACCTGGATTTTATGAAGAAGAAACTTATCACTCTAATGAAAAGAGGCCATAAATGTATTTCAGTTGAGCCTACATGTTCAACTTTCACCGTCTTGCAATTTGACGGATCTTTAGTTGATTTAGGCTTGTTTTGGAAGGTACTTCTAGAAGGATTTAGGAAATCAAAGTGGACCCCTTTGGAAAGAATATGTAAATCAGATGACCTGTTCTGCAATATCATAAGAAGCAAAATTGAAAAGACTTAGAATAGACTTCAAAATTGATTTGTAGACAAAATTGATAAGCAAAAGGGCAGATGGAATTGAATCTTACTCTTTCAAATAATAAAATAATGTTGTTCCATGCATCAGGAAATGGCTCCCTAACTGCAAAACTTCTTATGCAGTGGTACAAAGCTAGGAACTCGTCACCAACATATGTTGCTAGCACCGCCAACTATAATGGACACAATTGATTATAAGTACAAAACATATAAAAAGCATAAGTTTAACTTTCAGAGGCATACAGTATGCAAAAAACCGCCATATTTCAAGATCAAGTACAAAACTAAAGATAATCCACAACAAAATTAATGGAGGAGCATGAAAATACCTGATTTTGGGGATTGCCGCTATGCGGCCAAATCTTTGTAGCTTCCGAATAATGTGTGACTGCGATTGACCAGTTATGGTCCTTTGCTTCCGCCTTGTCATATTGTTCTCTATATCTAGCAAGATCCCCAAGACAAACTAGAAAGCGGTGGCATAAAAATTGCAGCTTCTGCATTTTCTTTGGTTCAACGGTAACTGAATCTCCACCTGTTCTACCAAAGGAAAAATCTTCTGGGAGCCCATAATACGTTTTAACCTTTCTGATCAAGTTCTGATAAAATTTAGATGCTTCGAACAGAAATGACTTAAATCCTTCCACGTGATTATCGGGGCTTCTCTTTGAAGCAACTGCGATTTGCTTTGAAACGGATTGTGCAGCATCTTCGTTAGCAAGATTTTTCTTTATTTTTTTGCGAAATTCATCAATGTGCCTATAGTGAAGTTTCCACAAAGAATATTCTACTTCTTGAAGTTCTGCCACTTCATGATCATTAAGGACTATTTTCTCGTAACTGTTACAAACTTTTTGGTACAAGGCTTGAACATCAGACTGCAGTATACCTTTGGCAAGTATCAGTGCCCACAACTGTTTTTCTACATTAGCAACCTAAAATCACCACAATTTCAAGAATAAAGAATTAAACACGGAACAAAATAAATTTTACCGGAAAAAATGAAGAGTAGTTTAGAAATTCACCTCACTGAGAAGACTTGATTTTTCTTTTTGATCCTTATGGATACCAAGTGAATTAGTGCCCATGATTGGAGTAGGAAAACCTCTCTGCCCGGCAATTTACTAGACATTCAACGGGGAAAATGAATACCAGTAAATTAAAGCTTAAAAGCAACTTAATTCACTTTGAAAAGTGAGGAATACTCGGCACAATCAACACTAAATGAACTTTAAATGACCTCATTTTGGCTTAATAAAAATCAGAAACTGAACTCCTAAACTAAAACTAAATAACAGCAGATGAAAACAAAATCAGTCTAAAACTTGGGATGCCGTAACCAACACAAAACAAAGAGATGGAATTAAAACTAAATATACACAAGCTTAATCTGACAAATTTTAAATCTATATGCATGAAAAATTGAAAAGATAAGATCAACTTTAATCTTTTATTACCCACAGAAGAATAACCCAATTATAAGGTCACGATCATCAAAGTTCTTCACTTAGAATTCTACATATGAAAATTGTTCAACTCCTCGACACCATAACCCATAAATAGGCTTTATCTAATGACCTAATTGTACATATAAAAAAACACATTCTTTACCACAAAAAACGTGTTTTCCGAGAAGCAAAGTATGAGTCAAATTTACAGAAAACTGAAATTGAATAGGTAAAAACCAAAACCAAACAAACCCCAGTAGCAGTAACAGTTAAGAAACCCATAAGCAAGAAGGGTAGCTCCAAATAACGATTTTACATTTAAAGGATCATATCGAAATAGAAAACTTAAAAAGAAAAGAACTTGTGAAAGAAAATTGGCCAAAAAAATGGTACCTGAAGAGCAAAAACAGTCAAAATCAAAAATCATCTAAAGAAAGCGGAAAGCTTCATCAAAGTTGCAGGTTGAAGCTAATTTTTGGAAGCTAAAATTGAAGCCAAAACCCACAAAGCAAAAGTACGGAAACGAAAGAAACAAAAGAGAAGGGGATGCGCGGAGTTTGGAATATGTAATAAAAAGAGTTTGGCCACTTGTACTGCTTCTGTGCGCAGTTGTGAAACAGACAAAGCAAAAGGTGGCTGATTATGATCAGATATTTTTTTTTTTTTAATTCTAAATATATATTTTCTTTTTCAAACTCAAATAATGTAAATTACTTACCCATTATAGATTAATTTCTGTAATAAGACTAGACTACTTTTAATATATCTTCATTTTTTTCAAAGGTTTTAAAATTAATATACAAATGAATAATAAAAGATTTTAGAGACTATAGTAATACTGTAGAAGAATAAAATAATTTGATAATGATAATGGATGATGATAATCAAGGGTTCTTAATTCTTATGAGGAGGAGGATCTCTTTCAATATAAGCTAAGCTCATCTTTTTGTCTCTCTAAACTTTTATTAAGATGCCATAACAAAAAGGTAATGTTCTAAGCTTTTATAATACATATATGTCGTTTGTTTCTTTCCCCTTCTTTTATTGGAAACACAACAAAAAAGATTGATATCTTATCCAATGAATTATGAATTAATCGAAAGATTGACTAGTTTCCAAAACAATATTTTTATCTATTTATATATGTATAATTTTTTCATTTTATTGTTTCTTTCGTATTGACAAATTGGACAAAACCACCATCCCTTTTTCTTGCTCCCCTCTCTTGAAACTCTAGTTGGTGTTTCTCTTTTTCTTTTTTTTTCATAAATTAAATAGCGAACAGTAGTTGTGGACATTCGGTTAAAATAGTTAATTTTTTAAAAAATTTTAACTGAATTACAAAATATATTATCTGAATTTACCTTTATCCGATTAAACAATTTTATTGAATGCTCTTTTTTTATATTTACTCTATGCAAGCACAACTCTTTTTTTTTTTTATATTGATTCTATGCAAACGCAACTTTTTTTTTACAAACATTGCTCAGTATTAAGTTATCAATGAAAATTACTCCTACTCCTATTTTACGTTTTTATTGATAAAATGATTAAAGGTATAATTGTGGTTTACTTATGGATAAGAGGTGGTCCAAGTTGATTAATTAATTCTAATGAGCATGAAATAACCGTTTCATAATTTATACGGTGGTAGTATTATTAATACGATACTAGAGAGGGAATGATGAGGTCAAAACGGCAGGGTGG
>CATIWJ010268042.1:0-14626 GCA_949640765.1 Croton laevigatus | reverse complement strand
AAAACCTATGGAAGTACGATTGCAAACAGAAGAATTTAACTGATCCACCACTACCTTAGCATCCATCTCAATAATCACATTCTGGAGTTGCAAACCTTTAATCCAAGAAAGTGCTTCTCTACAAGTAATAGCCTCTGCCTCCATAGCTATAGAAGGCATAGGAATAGAGATACATTTAGCCACTATCATATGTCCATTTGAGTCACGAATTATCATCCCTGCACCTGCACGTCCCTGCCATTCAACAAAACTTGCATCCAGATTACAGTTGAATTGTCCCACTTCCGGTCTTCGCCATTTAACACTAGAACTTCCAGATGTCGTTGCAACAGATGATATCACTTTAGAACGTTGAGCCAGCTTCCAATCTTGAACAGTAGAAACTGCTAATCGTTTAACCTGAGACAAATCAACATTCTCTTGGCGCCACAACTTCCCATTTCGAGCAGACCATATACTCCAAGCTCCCGCCATTATAGCTGTCCATTGAAGTTCATTCAAGTTACCCATTTCCTGCAAAATTCACTCCTACAACTCTGCATAAAAGTATACCCGCTGCACCATTGGTTGTACCGTCCAAAACCCAGCAACAGTTGGACACAAGAAGAGGACGTGTACCACTGTTTCTGGTGCTTGATTACAAAACAGACATAAATCATTAACACCAACCCCCCTATTTCGCAAATTACATTTGACTGGCAGAAGATTATGAATACATTTCCACCAGAAGTTTCTAATTTTTGGTGGTATCTCTAATTTCCAAAACAACTAATTTGCAAATGAATCTATTGCATTTTTTAACAAACGAAATAAAATATGTTAAACTAACTAATTTTAATTCAAATCTAAATTTATTTATTTTCCAAATATGAAAATGTGAATTTAAAAATGAATTTCAGCAACCCTTAACGGAAAACAACGGAACCCTACCATAAAAACCAAGACATATATAGTAATTTTTTTTTTTTTCCCAAAACATATATAGTAAATTAACTTTAGTGTTATTTTGGAGAGGAGGTGGTGGGGGCGGGTCACATGGTGGGGTGGATTAAGAACAGCTAGCAACAGCTGGTCTTTTAAAAGTTCTCCGGAATCAGCCACCACGTGCAGATGTGACCCCCTACAACTTAACCCTAAAATACATGGCTCGTTCAATTCGACTTAAAACGAACCGAAAGTCTAGCCGAAATTTGAGCTCCAATAATATCCCAACTCACCCGACATTCAAAACAAAACTCACCCACGAATGCGTTCGGGAACAGTTGAAATATATGAGTGGCCAGTTCAAATATATGGCTGGCCAATCTTTTGATGAGCTCATACCAAAACTACGTGGTTTTGAAATCCTAAATATGATACTGTAGATATAAAGAATAGCCGAAAAAAAAAAAAAAGGAAAGAACACACATATCCCTCCCTCCCTCGTATCGCTGAACTCTCTCTATCTTCCTGCCCCGCTCCTTCACCTCCTTCCAGCGCTAATTTCCGTCGGAAAATCTTCACCAGCAGCGGTACTTGAGTAGTCGTCGTGCAGGATCCGTAGCGCCCTCGTGCAGGAGCATTCTCGCCGTCGGCTACTTCAGAACCTTCAGGTACAATTTAAGTTTTTGAGCTCTGCATTTTTTGTTTCCTTGTTAGATTTATGTTTCAGTTCCGCAATTTCACGATTTCGAACATAAACTCATTGTTTCTTTTCTGCAATTTCGTTTCTTGTTTGATTTCAAAATCATTTTGATGTCCTTTTTTTTTTTTGCCATCGACGACCTTCTTGTTTGGCCCTGTTTGGTATAACAAGAACCCAAACATAAACATATGAAGAATTGGCTCATTATTTTTCGTGCTTTTGTTTATTTCAAAGATCTGGGTTTTTTTGGCTTGTTTGGTTTTGATTAGGAATTGTGAGTGGGGTTTTGTAGATACATTGTGGGTTTCTTTTCCTTTTTGTTTTTTCAATGTTGGGGTGTCGAAGATAATAATGAAATCTCATCGAATTGAGTAACTTACAAATCTTGGAGGAAATAGTTTTCGATGTGTTGTTTGGAGCTGATTTTTTCTGCTGCATTTTGAAAATTTCGCTTGTTCCTGCAATCTGTGTTTAGATTTATTTATATTTAAAGCATTTATGATTCGAATATAATTAATACTTTTTCTGGGGAAACTGATTTGTTGGCAATCAAATGCGGATTGAATTATTTGCAAAATGTGACAATTAAAACACAAGATTTTTTCTATTAGGTCTAAGTTTGGACTCATTTTATATAAAGAGGGAGAGGATTTGTTGAATGCAAGACTTGTTTTGCACTTTGGAGGTAAAAGTATGAGTTTGGTATAATTTTATTTTCTGGAAAATATCATGGAAAATCTAATGGTGGTCTTTTAAGCAGCAATTGATTGTCAAGTGGGACCAATGACTTTTAATATATGATTTTTCTAGGTCCTAGTCCAATCACCATTGCGACTGAAAACTTAGTCCTTAAGCATTGTTTTTACATTACTGTGCTCCATATGCTGTAATACTTTGACTATATTTATATGATTTATAACAGAGCTTCATTTTATAAAGTGTGCAATTTCTTCTTCTTCTTCTTTTTTTTCAGAGAGAAAAGTATGCAATTTCTTTTAGTTTTTATTTTAATGTCTTTTGCATGGAATATAAATTAGAAATAATGCTACTTTTGATTCATTTTTATGATTAAAAAAGTTTAGCAAAACTGCAACTATCATTCTTTGAGCTTATGATTAAACTGATTCTTTCAACTTTTGTTAGTTGTTACATGCTGTGAACTATTTGATTACTGATCTTTATCCCAATCTTATGCCCACTTGTTATTATCTACAGTTCTACATTAAAGTGCCAGGATGGTTGCACAGGGTTTCACTGTTGACCTGAATAAGCCTCTCGTCTTCCAGGTAGAATTGCAGCTCCCTCTTTCTTTTAATTAATTTACGATAGCATTTTTCAATCAAATTATGCAGGAACAGTAATTTGAGAGTTCTTTCGTTTCTCTGGTTAAACTGAGCCCCTTATAACTATTAATATTGAGAACCTAACTGTTTTGAATTGTTTCATTTTGGCATTTCTTTCTGAGAGAGAAATGCCAGCATCTGCATAGTTCTTTTGAAAGTCATGTTGTGCAAGTATCTGCGAGCATTATTAAGCAATCCTTGAGCATTTATTTAGGGGTTGGTTATATTTGTGTTTTTTATTTCTTGACATTTCCATGGCAGGTTGGTCATCTAGGAGAAGCTTATGAGGAGTGGGTTCACCAGCCCATCGTATGCAAGGAAGGTCCTCGGTTTTTTGAAAGTGATTTTTGGGAGGTACGGCTGCCACAGTGAATTACCTTCGATGCATACACATATAAATTTCTCGCGTTTAGGCATTTCAATTCTATGTTTATGAGACCGCAGGCTCTGGTTATATGCAGCTAGTTGTGAAAATTTTGACTTTTTTCCTTGCAACAGTTCCTTACTCGCACTGTTTGGTGGGCAATTCCAGTTATTTGGCTGCCAGTTGTATGCTGGTGCGTCTCACAGTCTGTAAGAATGGGCCATAAACCTTCTGAGATAGTGTTGATGGTGGGCACTGGCATTTTCATCTGGACATTGCTAGAATACAGTTTGCATCGCTTCCTTTTCCACATCAAAACAAAGACCTATTGGTTAGTAATTGCTCTCTCTTTTCTCTCTGTGTGATGCCCACAAACAGAATTCTGTATGCGCACTCTGGCTTCTCACATGGGCTGATGGGCACACAAACAAGAATGCAATTCTGTGTAAATGTGTTTTTCACAAAATGTTTTACGTCAGAATTACATAATGATAGCTGTGGACTTGCTTTAGGTGGAACACCGTGCACTATCTTCTTCATGGATGTCACCATAAGCACCCCATGGATGGTTTGCGGCTTGTCTTTCCCCCAGCTGCAACAGCTGTTCTGTGTGTGCCGGTATGTATATTTTCTAACTACCTTCACTTCCTATCATTACATGCTAGGAAAGGATGATGAATAATAAACCTCCCAAGCTTAATCCTGCCACATGCTTTTAGCAAATCTCCTTGAAATTTTCTTAGGCACCCGTCTTATGGTTATTGAACCATTTTCATTTGTATCATAGTACGTGAAAATGTAGTCAAATATTTATTGCATTGAAAGATAGAATATTCCTAGCAAAGCAGTAGACTTTATTAGTGATATGGCCACCACCTAGTTGATTTTAGAACTATGTTGAGTTTTGATGTTCATCATGCATTATCCCTTTGTTGCTTTCTTATTGGTTTCAACTGAAATTATGTATCCTTGCTAGTTCTGGAACTTGGTTCAGCTTATGGCAACTCCCTCAATTGCTCCTGCTTTGTTTGGAGGTGGTTTACTGGGTTACGTGATGTATGACTGCACTCATTACTACTTGCATCATGGTCAGCCATCAACCAGGTTACCCAAAGATCTCAAGGTAATAGGATGATTGTGCGTAAGGTTGATTTTTCATTTGTTTGAATCAAATCGACATTAGTTCTTCCACTTGTTGATCCGTAGCACGTGTGTGACTATAGTCTTATCATTAAACTAAGAGGATATTTGTCCTAAATAAAGGTTTTTCATTTTTTGGCAGAAATACCACTTGAACCATCACTTCAGAATCCAAAATATGGGATTTGGGATCACTTCATCCCTATGGGACAGGGTGTTTGGAACACTTCCCGCATCAAAAGTAGCTGAGAAGAGTAGATGAAAGTACAGGTGGCGAGGATCAGATTGAGTTTGCAAGTTTTCACATTTTTTAATTCATAAACATTCTATCTTGTTCCCATCAATTGATTCGTATGTAGCATGTTGATCCAATGAGATATTTTGGTTGGATGTGTATATTATTTCGCCATTTATCGCGTCAACTCTATTTAGAGGAAAGCTCCTTATACCCATATAGCCTTTATGCTTCTCTCTCTCAATATATATATATATAGCCGTAAAGATGCAGGTGTTATTGTGTTACGAGAGGAATCCAGTTTCAGCATATGCAAACCGCTGAGTTAATGCCGTGGGTCAATTAACAAGACATTTCATTAAAAGGCAATTTAATCTGACAAACTTAAAAAATGCGCAAGAACATTTTCTTAAATGTAGCTAGTTTTGATTTTTAATAAAAATTAACTACCTATGTTAAAATAAAAAAAAAACCTTAACAAATGTTGACCTGCGATGAAAACTGTCTCCAGGGAACGATGCTACACTGCTTTGGATATTAGTTGACACTCCCAACTCAAAATAAGCCTAAATCAAATTACTAGTGTAAAATATGCGTAACCATTGCCATTAGACCTGCTTCTAATTGAAATAATAAAAATATCTAATTTTTGTGACAATTGTACGATTCATAGATTCATAGCCCTGATTATTTGAGATTTTTTAAAGAATCCAACATCAACAATTAATCCCACTTAAAGAATTTCTTCCTAAATAGACATCTGCAACTAAACTCGAAACCAATCTTGAAAATTTATAATATTCTTATTTAAGATTACATCAAACAGTAATTCACACAACACAATAGATACATAACTACACACCAGAGAAATACTCACACAAACACCAGAGAAATACTACACAACACAATAGATAGATAACTACACACCAGAAAAATTGTAAAAACCCAACTTGATTTTGATCAGAGCAATTCTTGCAGGAAATTTACTTTCTCATCCAGAAATCTGAATAGGCTTGACATCCGGTTTCTTGATTTCCTCCTTAGGAACAGTCACAGTTAGAACGCCATTTTCCATTGAAGCCTTAATATGATCCATCTTCGCAGTTTCGGGCAGCCGGAATCTTCGCATGAACTTACCGCTGCTACGCTCCATCCGATGCCAAGTATCGTTCTTGTCTTCTTTTTCCACATTCCTCTCTCCGCTGATCTGAAGCACTCTGTCATCTTCAATTTCTACTTTTACTTCCTCTTTTTTAATCCCGGGAAGATCAGCCTTGAACACATGAGCCTCTGGCGTCTCTTTCCAATCTATGCGTGTGTTGACAAATGCAGAATTTTCTCGAGAAATGAGCGAAGATGATGAAGGAAATCGAAAGTCTCGGAAGGGATCCCAAACGTCAAAGCCAGAGAATGGATCGAAAACGCTGCTTCGAGAGTTGCCAAAGAAACTTGGAATCAATGCCATTTCAAATTTGATTATATCACTGTAAGAAATATTAGATTAGATTAGTTCGAATTCTGAGAATGAAATTTCTGTACTGCTTCTTTTTGTTAATGATGAGAGGGAGGGGTATGGTTCCATATTTATAGAAAGCAGAAAAGAAATTCTGGTTGTTTCTCTGGAAATCTTAAAAACAAACTACTCATCTGGAAAATTCTCGAAACCTTAAAATGCTTCAAATGATTTGGGATTTTCGCGCGAATTCTGGAATGTCTGTTCTGTGGGCCATTCTGGATTTGTAACGTATCATAACTTGGATATGGGCTTTTTTGGATATAAAAAAGGCTCACTAAATTTTATCAAATTCTAAAAGGTTCATTTTTTTTAAAACAATTTTCAAAATAACTAGTTTTTAAATTATAAACCAAACACTAATTAGTTTATAAACATATTATAAAAAAATTATAACAATTTATAAACAAACGTGTTTAACATAGGCATTTTACTCACACACCTAACACACACATTCAAAGGAGGGGTTATATTTTTGTAACTTATGAGACTTGGGACTCGAACTTGGGAGCTTGCCTACACTTTTGCTTATCTCTTCTACCATACCAAGGACCACTCCCTTTTTAAGAGTTAAATTAAAATATTAACTTTTTAAAAATTAAAAATATAATTAAATTAATAGTTATTTTTAAACTTAAAACTAAACTAAACCATTTTTTGTAAAGCAAATATTCATACAATTTATTTTATTTTACAAAAATAGTAGGGATAATTACTCTTAGGTTCTTGATTTTCGGACTAACCTATTATTAGATCTTTGGGTTTTTAAAATTAAACTATATAGTCTATACTTTTGCTCTATTATATTATTAGGTCCTTTCTTCAGTTTATTTTTTTGCAAAAAATCCAATAGCCTCTACTTTTTTGTGAAAAAATTTTTATACATACTTTCAAAACACTCTTATTCTAGAATATGCTTTATCTAATGTACCCTTAATTAAATTATTATTAAATTTTTTTTTCTATAACCGCTACTAATATATAAATTTATTTATTTTTTTATTTTGCTCAAGTACCCCCTGCACGAGTACCATCATTGTTCGCCAGCTGCCCGCCACCACTAATTGCCAGTAAATAAATTCATTTACTTTTATTTACTTCTAACCGCCGCCATCTCCAGTCACTTATTTAGTTTTATTTTCTTCCATTATCTACCACCATTCACTGATAAACAAATTTATTTACTTACCAAATAATTCATACAGTCCCATCCCAAGCAACCAAATTTCTTTGAGACATTACGTCGAGCAATTAACACACGTTTGTAATATTTGGACAAAATATAGTTTTGCTACAGGCTTATATATAAAGGTTAATTATATATCCATCCAAATCCTTGGGTCCACTATCTGATTCTAACTTTATTCAGTATGAAATACAGAAAAAGGATAATACAACAATACCAATTCTTATCTAGCCATTGTTCTCATTGATAATTGAAAATGATCCTGACGTCCGCAACTTGTGCGTCATTAGTCAAATTTGGGGAAAATTAGTTAATTAATTATTTGTTGCATAAAATAATCCTTGTTTTGCTTTCAAAAGCTTGTACATCTGAGATGAGAAGAGAAGAAAACTCCATTAAAGTATGAGAATTTCCTGCAAAACCCTGAAGGAAGAGAGATAAACGGCTGAGGGTGAAGAGACCGGTGAATAAATTCTACAATGCCGTTATCAAGACCGGTGATGAATGGTGGGTTGGCGTGTTTTTGGTGAGGGGGCAGTTTAGTGATATTGAAAAAATTTGTGCTACGGTTTTAATTTTGTACTAGTTTTGCAAACTTAACCCTATTAGTAAGTTGGGCCAAGGTCCTATTACTGGATATATGCACGTTTACCCCCAACCCAGAAGCCCAATATCAAACTTTATGGCTATTGGCACAAGTGAAATATAAGATTTTGTGTTGATTATCCTCAGGCTGCCTTATTTCATAGGCCTTTATTTTTTTTTTGCATAGTTGCTAAAAAAAATTTCTAATATTCGATGAGTGGACAAAAATGTTTTTTCATTTCTTATTCATAAAAAATAAAAATCGATTTTTCTATACACTTTAATATGTGTACCATAAAAAGGACTATAACATATGTTTTTGAGAAATTCAATTGATGGAAGAATTAGATGAATTTACACTGAAACTAAAAGGGTATTGATTGATGAGGAATGCAACAGTACAGTCAAACAACTTCAACTCAAAGATGAACCACTATTAATTCGTTGCAGTAGAGTAGGATATACACAACAAACATGATATACTATAGCCATAGCCATTGTCCTCATCTTACAGCATCAATAGTTTATGCTGTAATTCCCATGTCTGCATAATCTAACAGTATTACACTATCATTATTGGAAAGTTTATAGTTTCTTCATCAAAGCTTTAGCTTTTCTAGCTTCAGTTTCAGAGACAACTCAAATTGCAGGCCTATTACTAGAGGAAGGTCTTACATTACAGGTTTTGAAGGTTATTTCCATGTTAATGTTGTTGCAACAACACTATTCGATTGCTATATAATTACAGAAATCATCAGAAAAAGAGAACAAGTTCTTGCTTTTACCATGTTCAACCGTTTAAAACACATAATTTGGGACCGTAACAGCATTTGGCATAAAACTAATTGGTAAAAGAATTAGCTAAAAGAAATCTCACTTTCATATAGCAGCAGCATCAGTCTCAATTGTGGTCCGTAGGTGAAGCATAAAATAGGATACAAATGCTCAAGACTAAAACGAAATGTCTCACCTGCTGTTTTGATAAGCTCGAAATTCGTTTCTCCATCTCTCTCCGTCAGCAAAACTGTGTGATTGTTCATCACTGGTCAGGCTCCAATTTGCATTAACACCATACCCATAAACCCCACCAGGTGCCCCATAACAAAATCCTGGCGGGTAAGGCGGGTGATAGTATGCCCCCTGTGGCCATGGCGGTGGCGCTGGGTGGTGTATTGGTGGAGGTGGTGGTGGCGGTGCTAGGTGATGTATTGGTGGAGGTGGCGGAGACGGCGTCAATGGGTAATGGACGTTAGGTGGAGGAGGATAATAACTTTCTTGAGATGAATATTCTGTTCCATGAGCTGCAGGGAAAGTCATCTCTTGGTAATTGTCTTCCAAATCCAGAGAGGGATAGTGAACTGTAGGCGAGCAGCTCTGGACTTCTGGTGTGGGATAATGAATCTCCGTTGAGTGATGAGTGTGATGAACTACTACAGAGTAACCAGAAATCTCACTCGCTGGCAACTGAAATCCCATATCTTTATCCTTGACATAAACCTTGCAAGAGAAATTAATAACTCCATTGGGTTTACCATCAGGAGACTTTACCTGATAACTCAGAAACCTAAGAATCCCACAGCTTTCTTGGATCAAATCCTTCAAAGGCACATGAACTTCCCCAATAGTTTTATCACCAAAATAGAGACCTTCATGGCGCAGATCAAAATGAATAAAAAGATGATTGCAATCAGCAAATGAAAACTCACTTAGATCAAACTGTATCTCATGATTCCATTCTGGATTCCCATCTCCTTCTGAGTCTGTGGGTGTCCTCTGTTGCTGGTTCTGCTTCAATTTCCTTTTAGGATCATCACTGACAACAGAAACAAGGGTGTATACAAGCAGTTTCTGGAAGAAATTGAATGCTTTCAGATCTTTGCAGTACATAACTTTGATTTCCATGGATTTCGAATCCATTGATTCTAAATTTGATCACCCACCCTCAAATTCCTTGGATATGCAGAAACAGAAACAGCTAAGAAACAAATCAGGCCAACTGTGA
Source organism: Croton laevigatus (assembly GCA_949640765.1). NCBI lineage: Eukaryota > Viridiplantae > Streptophyta > Magnoliopsida > Malpighiales > Euphorbiaceae > Croton > Croton laevigatus. The sequence goes on along the minus strand of CATIWJ010268042.1, from coordinate 4,634 downwards.
ATATTAAACCGTAATTTACCATATAAAGCAGACGTTAGTAATGTTTAAGTTTGATCCAGTTTAACCCATTCTGTTGGAAGCTTTTAGATTTAAACTCTATCCTCCGGATCCACAGCTTTTACACAGAAGGCAATCTTTACAAATATACTTCTTACCGGTCTGAATTTGGACACATCTGGGGTTTAGATAAAAATAATGTTTGAACTGGCCCCACATTGACCAGAGTACGACAGAATAAATAAGTGGTTGAGAACCATGTGAATCACGTATCTTCAACAGAGACAGATATGTAAGCAACAACCAACATTCAAAAAGCAACTGTAATTTGTCCAAGACGGATCAAACATAACAGTATTGACTCTCATCTCCATTTTTCACTTTTTGTAACTTTGGAGATTAGTGGAAATCCCCATAAACTTTATTTTTCTTAATTCTGATCACGTTACATGGTTTTGAAATTGGGAGTCCAGAAATAGTTGCCAAACATTTCACTTTGTACACACACACAGCACTTCCTCCTTTGTTTCTTCCTCAACATCATGCGGCACGAATTTAATATCTATTAGGGCCATTACTGTCTCTAATTCTGAATAAATTGTACATCCGTTTGTGGGTGTGACAAATACTCAACCGAAAATGCAGCAGATTTAGTTTTTCCATCTATATAGTTGCGTGTCCAGTCATTTTTTTCAGGTTTCTATCCTTCATTAGAGTCCTCATCCTATCAGCGTCTTCTTTTTTACCAGAATATGCATAAATGTTGGACATGAGAACATATCTCCCCAGGTTATCTGCATTCAAATCAAGTTATGCTAGCATTGGCTGCCAAAAGAATGTTAGCTTTCGTTAATTCTTAAGAAAAACCAACTCTTTAGTTCTTATTTATTCCTCAAGGAAAAAGACCAGGAATGATCTATTAACCTTCGCCTTGGCTAGCATCTCTGCAGGCGTCGCTGTTACTCCTTGCACGAACTTCATTGGGTCTTTATTGTGTCCATCTTCAACTAGAATGACCAGCCTATAGCATATGCACGCACGGAAAGAGCACGGAAAGAGTGAAATAAAATTAGAAGACGAAAAATTAAAGAGCCGTTGAAACAGATATGTAGTCTGACCATGGTGAAATGAAAACATCCGATGGTTGTTTGAAACATATTAAATGACCACACTCATATGAAGTTATGAACATCTGCCCAATAAGACCTCATCAGAACCAGATAATAGGACCTAGCAATATACTATCCACATTCTAGACATTCCACACCCCACACCACCACCCCCCCCCCCCCCCCCCCAAAAAAAAAAAAAGGAAAAAAAAACCACAACTCTATTCAAAATGAGACCTCCCCCAAGAGAATTAACTCCAACGAGACAAGACTTACCAATCCTCTAAGTCCTTGGCTTCAAATGACTCTTCCCACTAGTTCCATCGAGGTCAAGCATAGAATGACGTTCTCTCTGCAAATAGTTTAGATCCATTGAAGCTCAAATTATGATGAAAGGCATTGCAGTCAGTAGTTGAAGTCTCTAACTGTTTTATATTAAATAGGTGTATAACATGATGAAAAGACTAAATGAGAAATGAAAGGTAAATATATCTGTTTGTGTTAAATTCATAACTATTTTGTAGAACTCAGACTTCTAAAATGTCATACATTGTAATCATAAGGAAATGGGCTCGATAGAAGATGAAACAATATAAATACCAGTACAAAACTTGCAGAAGAATTTAGAAGCTATAATGATAAATCAAGTATTCTGGTAGCATAAAAGTGAGAAATAAACTTAAGAAACAGTATTTTTCTTAAGTTTGATCAGGTTACCTGGCTTTCAAAATTGGGATTCCAGAAACAGTTTCCTAACTTCTCACTATGCACATATAGCATTTTCAGCAGTCTCTTCCTCAACATCATGCAGTACAAAGTTAATATATTGTGTAACCTTCACGGTGAATTCAACTCATTAGGACCATTACTCCCTCCAACTCTGAATAAATTATATATCCATTTGTGGCTCTGATGAATAGGCCATAAATGCAGTAGATTTAGTTTTTAATCTATATAATTGCATGTCCAGCCATTTTTTTCAGGTTTCTATTCTTCATTAGAGTCCTCATCCTATCAGCGCCTTCTTTTTCACCAGAAGATGCATAAATGTTGGACATGAGAACATATCTCCCCGGGTTATCTGCATCCAAAACAAGTAATACTTTGGCAGCCATCTCAGCCAAGTGTACATTTGAATGTATCCGACAAGCCCCAAGCAACGCTCCCCAGACAGCTGCATCTGGTCTTATAGGCATTCTCTCGATAAAAACTCGAGCTTCATCTAGTTTACCAGCTCTGCCTAAAAGATCAACCATACATGCATAGTGTTCACTTCTTGGTTCGATTCCAAAATCTCTAGCCATGGAATTGAAGCACTCCCATCCTTCTGCAACTAAACCTGCGTGACTGCAAGCTGACAATACTGACACAAATGCTATATGATCTGGCTTTACTAAAACTTTCATCTGATTGAAGAGGTTATAGGCCTTTATTCCATGGCCATGTGTCCCATATCCCGAAATCATGGTGTTCCATGAGATTATATTTCTGTCCTGCATCCTATCAAAGACTTGTCTAGCATAATTTAAGATACCACATTTCACATATAGATCAACAAGTGCGGTTTCTACAGCTAGTTTATTGTTGAAAAACCCACCAGTTAAAACAATGATTCCATGAACTGCCCGTCCGCATTGGAAAGATGCTAGAGCAGAAGCAGCTCGAACCACACTAAGAAGCGTTACAGAATCAGGTAACATTCTCTGCAACATCATCTTTTTGAACAGACATAGAGCTTCAAGAGGCAAATCAGTTTGTACATAAGCTTCAATCATCGATGCCCATGTCACCAAATCCTTATTCAAAATCCCATCAAACATACATCGAGCCAAATCCGTTCTTCCACATCGTGCATACATTCTCAATGCTGCACTTTGAACATGCTGATCAAAATCAAATCCAAACTTAGCAGCAACTCTACAGATGTCATTAGCCTCATCTTGTCGACTAATGCAAGACATAACGTTCAAAATGACAGCCCTATTAGGTCTAATTCCTCGATGCAACATCCGCCAAAACAAAGAAACCCCTTCTTCAAAACGATCATTGACGGAACAAGCACTAATAATTGCGCTCCAAGAAATGATACTTCTGTCAGACATTTTATCAAACACATGTCGGGAAAGTTCATAACATCCACATTTGGCATACATAGTGATGAGAGAATTGCAAACAACAATATCTGATTCATACCCAAATTCTACAATATCGTCATGAATCTGAACACCGAGCTTAATATCATTAAGACAAGCAGAAGCCTTGAGAACAAATGGGAAGGTGAAATTATCAGGGGGGACACCAAGTTCGAGCATTTGGTTGTATAAAAGAATGGAACGATAGTATTGAGCATGATCGACAAATCCACGAATCATTACATTCCAGAGAAAGGGGTCGATAGAGCAACAACAAGAGAATAGGGAGTAGGCATGAGAAATTGAGCCGAAGAAAATATATTGGGCTACGAGATTTGTTAGGAAATAGCGGTTGAGGTGAAGGTGAGATCGGAGCATGGAAGCATGGAAAATTTTCAGTGAATGGAGAGAGGTACATTTCTTCACTAATGAAATGCATGTGTCTGGTTCTACTGGTGCTCCAGAGAGTTTCCGTGCTTGTGCTCCTGCTTCCGTCCATAAGAAACGGCTAGGATAGGAGCTCCGGCCAGGAAACCACCGCTTCAGCTTCTGCATACTTAGTGTGGCGCGGAACCTGCTCAGCCCATCAAATATGTGAAATTATAGTAACTGTCAAAAGAGTATTAAATGGAATGAAAATCTTTCAAATCTTGATGAATTTTGTTTGGTATATTGACAGAAATGTCTTTGAAAATCTTAGGAATTTACCTAGTATGAATAGATTTCGACGGATATAATTTTTTATATTATTAAAGAATTTAACATTTTTATGTCTTAATTTTTTATTTATTATTATTTTAAGTGTGCATTTAAATTAGGGTAATTCTATGGTTTCCTTTTTTTTTTTTTTATTTTTTTTTATTTTTTTGAATGGTAGATTGTCTGTACTGGGACCCGAGATCAGTTTTAGTGAGACACAGTTCGAAGAATCAGACTCTGTGTTCTAAATTAAATGTGAAATAATCGAGACCGTTGAAATGCAGTCAGAAAAAATTTATAATTTCTGTGAACCGTAACCCATTGAAACTGATCTCGGGTCCCAATACAGACAATCTACCATTCAAAAAAATCAAAAAAAAAAAAAAAAAAGGGGTGCCGAGCCGAGTACCATAGCCGGGCCCTTTGTAATAATAACCAAGTTTGTAATCTAAAAAGTGAAATGGAGACCCAAAACAACAAATCGTAGAGAATTAAAAATATATTGTTGTTAATTTGGTTGTAGGTTTATGTGTAATATGTGCAACAATTAATGGTATACTACATAAATTTTCTAAAAGTTAAAAATATATAATTTACGTAATCATGCTTCATGGATATGCTTCATCCAACACAGCTTTGATGATTGAATTTGTGTTCTATTTTTCATGATTGTCAGAGCTCTAAGAAGCTTAAACAT
>CATIWJ010267985.1:0-24177 GCA_949640765.1 Croton laevigatus | reverse complement strand
AGAAACTCCACTAACGAACTAAAAAGGTCCTGACCTATCAAGACTGAAAGTACTTCTTCCATTGTTAAATGCAATAATAGGATTACTAGAATTGCAGTCGTAATAACCCCATTTCTCAACTTCAATAACAGAGTCATTCTTATACTCAAATACTGGAAGAAGAGGATAGAATTGACAAGGAAGACAGATGGCTCTGATACCATAAAGGAATATGTTTTCCTTGTCTTTACTTGATGAGAAAAACGTATTATATATACAAAAGAAGAGCCTAAGTTTAGGCTACTGTTTAGCTAACTAGTTGACTAATTATACAGGAATTCTGCACTAATTCTAGGCTATTAATTTAGTAAAACTTTACATATACAAACTATACAATATAATATCTATTAGTCATTCTTATACCATTAGAACAGTTCTAAGCTTGGCTTTTTCTAAGTCATGGCCCATTCATCAACTCGATGTCAAAAATGCCTTCCTACATGGCACACTTCATGAGACTGTCTATATGCATCAACCTATGGGATTTCGTGATCCAACTCATCCAGATTATGTGTGTCTTCTCAAAAAATCTCTCTATGGCCTCAAGCAAGCACCACGGGCATGGTATCAACGGTTTGCTGATTTTGTCTCAACCATTGGTTTTACTCATAGCAAATTTGACCACTCTCTGTTTATTTACAAAAAAAGCACTGACATGGCTTATATTCTTTTCTATGTGGATGATATCATTCTTACTACATCTTCGGATCACCTTCGTACTACTATTATGTCTCTTGTAGCTAATGAATTTGCTATGAAAGATTTAGGCCATCTCAGCTCTTTCATGGGAATTGCAGTCACTAGAAACTCTGCTGGAATGTTTTTATGTCAGCGCAAATATGCCGAGGAAATCCACAATCGTGCAGGAATGCTATCATGCAAACCAGTCGCTACTCCAGTTGATACGAAATCCAAATTCAGTAACTCAGATGGTGTCCCTTTCTCCGATCCTACACTGTATCGTAGTCTCGCGGGAGCTTTGCAATATCTCACCTTCACCTTCCCAGACATCTCCTATGCGGTCCAACAAATATGCTTGCATATGCATAACCCCAAGGATGTTCACATGAATGCTATAAAAACGCATTCTCCGTTACATTCAAGGTACCATTACTTATGGACTTCATCTCACAAAATCTACCACAAGTACATTAGTCTCTTACACCGATGCGGATTGGGGTGGGTGTCCAGATACACGCCGATCTACCTCTGGTTATTGCGTTTTCTTAGGTGACAATTTGATATCTTGGTCCTCTAAGCGGCAACCAACTTTATCTCGATCCAGTGCCGAGGCTGAATATAGGGGAATAGCTAATGTTGTTTCAGAATCTTGTTGGCTGCGAAACCTTTTTTTGGAACTTCACTAACCTATAATTAAAGCTACTCTAGTATACTGCGACAATGTCAGTGCAATTTACTTATCCAGAAATCCAGTCCAACATCAACGCACAAAGCACATTGAAATGGATATCCATTTTGTTCGTGAAAAGGTGGCTCGTGGTGAAGTACGTGTCCTTCATGTTCCTTCTCGCCATCAAATTGCAGATATCTTCACTAAAGGTCTTCCTTGAGTCCTCTTCGATGATTTTCGAGCCAATCTCAATGTTCAAGAACCTCCCGTTTCCATTGCGGGGGTGTAATAGATATTATATTGTATAGTTTGTATATGTAAAGTTTTACTAAATTAATAGCCTAGAATTAGTGCAGAATTCATGTATAATTAGTCAACTAGTTAGCTAAACAATAGCCTAAACTTAGGCTCTTCTTTTGTATATATAATACGCTTTTCTCATCAAGTAAAGACAAGGAAAACATATTCCTTTAGAAACATCAAAACGTAAATGGTTAAAAGAAGGAAAGTGATAATGTAGCTAATCAACATATCATCCGATTTGAAGTTTCTTCTTATGAAATCTGTTTATTTTGGGTCTGTTTATTTTGGGTTCATCCCCTTCGTTTTGCTTCTCTGTCACACAAATCCTTTTCATTTTCATTAGATCCAATACCGATTCATTATTCTGTTTTTGTTTTGAATCATAAAAATTTAAAAATTCTTGTGTAATCTTTTAATAAATTTTTCCATAAAAAACAAGAATATTGTACGAGAAGAACTCTAAAGGAGGGATAAGGCAAATGAAGGGTAGTTTAGGAAAATAATTTTTTAATAAAATATAATTAATTATTTATTTTAGTTAATTTTTTTTTCTTTTTTGTCCTTATCTGAGACGTATAGCATCACTTATGTGTTAAAAAAAAATTTTTAGATGGTACATGTTATAAAGTTGCGTTTTGAATTTTTTTTCTTTTTTGTTGTGATATAAATATTTTCAATTTTTAGTATCTCCAATTGGACATGTCATTGGTTAAAATTACAAATGTAAGTATGGGTTTGATTATTGAATTTTGAAGAATTTCATGTTTCTTAAACCAACATAATAGACCTTTTGGAGAGAGCAAAAAAATTTCATTCTTTTGTCTCAATTATTTGTCTTTTTTGTTTTTTTAAAAAAAAAGCAACATGCTTGACTATTTTTAACCCCAACCCCCCCACCCCAAAAAAAAAAAAAAAAAAACTTAATTATAACTTAAAAGGATTAAATAATAGATCAAATCGTAATATCTATCCATAATTTTTTAGGAATAAGGATTATATATTTATCTACAATTTCAAAGAAATGGAAGGTGATATGAGAAAAGGATATTTACAAAAATCTCTTTAGATTTTATCCATATCAATAGTTTTTTTCTATCATTTTTTTTATAAAATCTCTCTGTTTTAATTTCATTGACAAAAATATCATTCTGTCTATTTTTTCTATTAAAATAACGATAAAAAGACTAAAATATAATTTTTTACATGCACTTTTGAAAAACTCACAAAATGAAGGACTATTTTACATTTTTACCTTAAAATTCTATTCTTCTTCCTCTTTTCTTATTTTGCTTCATGTTCATGACCGTCACCACTAGACTCACCACTGCCCCCCTAAACAACCTTAAAGGGTCATTATATACTTTCAATTAAATGGTTTTACAACCCAAGGGTCTTGAGCCTTCATGCTTAATATTCTTAAGAAGATTACATGGTCCTCAAGCCCACTAAACACTATTAAAGGGTCATAACAAAAGGGCGAATACCTTTTGTAATATATGAGAATACTACTACCTTCGTTTTCATCAGTTCTTTATATTTTTCTTTTTGGGTATTTTTTTGGATTGTTTACATTTTCATTTATAGTAAGTTTTGTAATTGTTTATTATTATTTCTTTATTGGTATTGATGAAAAAGTAAGTTTTGTAAATTGTTAAATATTGTTTATTATTATTTATATATTGATAATGGTGAAAAGTGTGATTTTATTAATATATGATAAAAAGTGAATGTAAAAAATTGAGAAAAACAGAAGTAGTACTAAATGAAAGAACTAATACTTGGATCATTCTACATGATCATGATCAACATTGAAGTAGAAGAGTGCATACTTAGAATCCCAGATAGAACATATAAACTAAATAAAACATATCTCAAATTAAATTATACAATTCAGATTATTTATGGCAATCATATGAATAATTAACGAAGGAAGATACACAATTATAGTTTATTAAATTATTAATATCAAGATTTAACTAGCTTTTCTTATTCTATAATTATCTTCCCTCTTATCTAAATCATTCGTATTATTCTACTTGTCTTTTATGCAATATGATGTATCAAAATTCTTAACTACTACATACATTTCCTTTGAATTAAGTTGCTAATTTATTTTCTTTTCCCAAATGGTTTCTCAGCCAAATAAAGACAAAGATGGGTATGGGCAAGAAAAGATAATAAACAAAATAAAAAAACAGCAAAGGCTCAGGCAAATGCAAGTTCTGAGTTCTCACTGTTACAACCTCATCATTCATCATACACTATAAAGGCCAAAAACTTTGGGTAAAGTGCAAAACTTATCATATTCAAATTAGTCATTATTTAACAAATTTCCACTCTACAATACAATATCTCAATCCTCTCTTATCTCTATCTGCAGGTGAGAGGGAAAAAGAGAAAAAAAAAAAATTACCAAACTTTTTGTTTTACAAGCTGTAAATAAGTTTTCTTCTCAACCCAAGAATGGCAAAATTTGGAAAACTCAGAATCTGTCTCAGCAAGTCTGGACTCCAAAAACCCTTTTTCAAGAAGAATTCAAGAAATTTATCTTTATAATACCCATCAAAATGCTCAATTCTCTGCTTCATCTATCAGCATTTCTTGGTATCTGCACTCTTTACTGCAAAAGGCTTTTTCACCTCTGCATCATTGTAAAGATAAAAAGTTACTGTAATTTTTCTTTTGTTTTTTTATAAGAATTTCAGGAAATCAGAATAAAGATCTGAAATTCATGAAACAAACCTGTAGATAAAAATATCATTTTTCTGTTCAAGATTCTTCTTGCATGTGTGACAAAAGCTGAGGAAATTCTTTGGGGCAGAGTTCGATTTGTCTGATAAAGAATTCAAATTCTCCAAAACACAGTCATCAAATATATGAGTAGTTCTTGGATTAGGATCATAAGAAATAACGCATGTATAATCCTCTGATAGCTTCATTTCGCTCATAGATAGACACCCAGTTAACACCTGGGGAAAATCCTTTGTTTGAACACCAGAATTTGTAGACCTAGGTACTGAAAGTTGAGAATTCCTGCTTTTAATTCCGAAATCAGCTGGGGATTTAGGTGAGTCACTTGGAGAAACTGTAAAGTTCAAAACTTGAGGAATTTGGACTCTAAGTTTGTTCCCAAACAAGACCATTCTATTACTGCTGGTTACAGAAAAAGAATCATTTTGGTGGTGCTGGTTGGGATCTTCTTCATCAATAAGAGCAATACCAATGCCTTTTGATTCTAATTGTTCCCATAAGTGTTTGTTTTCCGAGAAATTTCTAGGGGATTTAGGTGGGTTTTTGTCATACCAAAATGGGTTTTTGAAAACAGGGAATGGTTTAGTAGGGTCAAGAGTTGAGGTAGGACTAGGACTCATCTCAGGTTCAACTTCAGGTATACATTTGATTGCGAAAGCTTTGAGCTTTGAAGAACCAAAGAACGATGGACGTGGTTTTGTTTCAGTTTGAATCGGAGGTGTTTGAGATTGAGAGCTGTGATCAGTCATTAGAGGTTGTTTGCTGGTCACTGCTCTTGATCTGTTCCTCAGCATAACTGCTTTCTATATTAAATACAAATAAACCTCACTGCCCAACAGAAAATAATAAAAATTAGTTGCAGATTCATCAAATAAACACGAAATAGCAAAATTCAATAAGAATCACCTGAAATTATGATATTAGATTATCAAGAAATCACCATCAATGGCTGCTAAACCTCGGTAGCCTCCATTAATGGACACTCAAAATAGAAACTGGGTTTAATTCATGTCTTTTTGTGGTAGCCTTTTCATTAATTTCTTCGAAAAAAACCAAGGAATTAAAATTTGAACCTGTAAGAAATCCTCTGTTTCTGTTTTGTGGCAAGTGATGGTTTTAATTTTAATGGCTGGCCATCAGAATCATATGAATTGTTTCGCTGCAAAATTGACAGGAAATAGCAACTTTGGAGAAGGAAAGAAAAAATTAGATAGAGAGATAAAGAGAGGAAGAAAAAGATAAAAAGGTTTGAAATTAAAACACAAGAGGCTTGCTTAAGACTCCTTTTAAAAGGAAAATTCTAAAGGGCGTACTATTGCATTGTCAAATTATTGGATTCATTTCCTGTATTTCTGTGATGGATACGTGTACATGGCATGGCAGCTGGGTTTTTGTGGATAATGTTTAATGATAGCACGTAGTTTTGGCCCGATCGATGCTATAAAATCCCGTTGTATTTTTTTAGAAGAATAATCCATAGTATTTTTTTTTTTACACCTACCATTCTTTTTATATAGAAATATATTTTAAATTACATTTTATTAATTTATTTGAAATATTTCTTCCAAAATTAGGAAAACCATCTATAAAATTTGAATATTTAAAATAAATTAACAAAATATATTAATTAAGGAATGGATTTTAGGTTGTCAAATACTCTTGTTAAAACTATTAACTAGGAGTGAGTATTTGGCTAGATGAAATAATTTTTGACTGATTATTGGCCGAATTAGAATATTAGTTAATTTTTTTCTTTACCCATTTTGGCTGAATTAGAATTTCTACACGAATTATCCGTTCAACCGAATTATATGCCTTGGTTGAATTACCTGATTTATATATACTTTGGCCAAATTAGAATACATTAAATACCCAATTTTGCCGAATTTAGCTGAATTGGCCGAATTACAAATTAACATTCTATTTTTTTATTTCCAAGAAAAAAATGCAAATAAAACGATATCGTTTTAGAGACAAGTAAAACGAAATCGTTTTCTTATTTGATAAAAAAGATAAATTCGGCCGAAAGTATATCACCTATTTTTTTTAATTGGCCGAACAGTCTACCCATTTTCGCTGAATTACCCATTTGACATATCTTAAACGACACATTCTATCCGTTTTTGCCATATTATCCGTTTTTGCCATATCTATATATTAACGTCAGCAAACTCTAATTGAATTAATTTATCTGGGTCCTAATCTAGGTTGATTCTGCAAACCACTATCCAATTTTCCTAATTGTAACAGTTTCTAGTTCTTCCACAATTTTTTTTATTGTTAATTTAACTTTTTACTATACGTCACACAAGGAAATTTTTTTTTTTTTTTAATCCGCCGTTGTGCCCATATATAGATCTTTCGGCGATGCTATAGATAATTTGTATAAGGATTATTTTTAAAAAAAATTGTTTTATTAGACAAAAAGAAATTTTTATTTTCTTGCGTAAGGTACCTTAACGGAAAAGTACTAAATTTAAACGGAAAAATTAATGAGTAATTCTTTTACCAATCTAGAAGGACGAGATGGTAATTCTCTTTTTAACAAAGAGACGAGATGGTAATTCTGTTTTAAAATATCTACTAAATTCTATAGTTGCAATGTATTACAAGCTTAAAGGGCAAAAAAATAAAAAATTAAATATATATATATATATATATATATATATATATATATAAGCTTATTTTAATAGTAGAGAAAATATAAATGGAACACTTATTATTATAGGATGAAATGAATTATTTGCATTAGTAATATAACTTTGAGTAATGTAATATTTAGATTCCCTAACTTTAATTTTTGTAACAATCAGATACCTCAAACTAGTTTGCAAGTCACTAACAAGTCATAAAGATCAAAATGTAAATATTCCATTATCTTTTTCTCTTTGGTCATCAATGGTAGAATGATCAAAATAAAATTTATAAAAAAAATCTCCACTCCGGCAAGGAATGGAGCAAATAAATATACTAAACCAAAGTGCTTGTTGCGATATAACCTTATTTTTTTACCGTTGATGCACATTTTGTCAAGAAAAGCTAAAACTGATTGGCCATAAGAAATAAACTCCCCAAATCTCTCGGACTTAGAACATCGTCTGACTAATGGAAGTAATTATATTAATTATTAAAATTATTAATTAAAAAAATAAAAAGAGACCCACTTAAAATCGTGAAAGTGGTTCTGAAATCTTGAAATTATATATAATTAAAAAAGAGATCCGCTTTATTATTATTAATTAAAAAATAAAAAGAGGGAAAAGTGAAGCAACACTTTCGTATTTGGATAGCAACAACGATTTTGAGCAAATTATCATCCTCTTCTGGTAGTCGGACAGATAGTTTCATTGCCGTTTATGGAAACTAAGGTAAAGTTTTGCCAATTGATTTTTAGTGTTTTCCAGCCAAACCTTGTATCATCCATAAAAAAATAAGTCATATCTTGAGTTATCGTGACAAGCTATTCAATTTGGTTTTTTTTTTTTTGCTCCGTTCTTTACTGAAAATGGAAATTAATTTTTTTTATAGCAAATTTCATTTTGATGGCCAAAGGAAGAATATGAAAAATTATATTTTGGTGCTTATGACCTTTGGTGACTTAGAAACAGATTAAGAGTACTTGATTATTACAAAAATTAAAAGGAAAGATTTTTTTTTTTTTTTAACTACAAATTGAAGTTAGGATACTTACTATTTTTAAGATATTACTCTCAATTGATATTTTCTCTTTATTTAAAACATAATTTTTTTAATGGTTATTTTCTTAACTAAAATTGTATAGAAAATAAATTAGACAATTTATAATTATAGAATTTATTAAAAGAAAGTGTGACAATAATTTGGGGATAATCAAAATGGAAAATGTGCAATTTTTTATGGGACTAATATATAGATTAACATCTAATCTTTGTATATTTTTATGAGTGGACCCTAATGTTGATGTGTGCAAAATTTAACACCTAACGTTTGACTTTTGACACAGATCAAAGCATCGCTTGCCAGAACACCGTTTAGGGATCAACTTGTAATTTTCAGACGAAGACTAATGCAAAATTTAAGTGTCTTTCTCATACCATTTTTGAATTTACTAAACTCAAAACCTTATTTCTTGATTCTGACACTGATCGGAGCAAATGAGTACATAAAATTGAAGTACTTAATGAGCCCAACCTAAATATGGCCTTATTTTCTCCATCTAGTGGTTGAAAGGGCTAAAAAAATGGACTGAAATAATTCGTCTATAAAATTTTCAATGAGTTTTCACGTCTTTTCGATAACACTCCGGCGGAACTAAGGACATATTTCGATTCCACTTGGCGAGACCTTTCCATTGATACCTTGCTTACCGTCGATCTATGGTCGGAGAATAAGATAGCTGTTGGTGGATGAAGAGAGAGAAACAGTCAAACGGTGGGTATCGCAGACTTTTCGATGGCTATTTCACCGTCCAACAGTCACTGCCGCACTTATGAACAAAGATTCTAGTACCATGAGGCTTGTTGTAGCGAGGGCTAGCCAACAGTGATTCCTATTCGTCAGTTCAAACCTTACAATGGCAAGCTTCCATTGTTTGGTCTAAAAAATGGATTAAGGGAGGATGAAGAAGAAAATTTTGATTTTAGTACTCAATTTTTTTTAGAAAGATAAAATTTGATTAAAAAAAATTATATTTTAACCTCTAAATAGCGCACGTGTTTTACACATAATTTTTTGACATAAAAGATATCAATTTACTGAAAAAAATTGAAATATGAAGTGTTAAACTATACATAAACAAACGTTAGGATGACTCGAAAAAATATGCAAATGTTTAGGTGTCAATATATCTATATATAATAAAAGTTGTTTATATCAGACGGAGAAATACATACATTGTCCTATTATATAAAGTGTCGTTTTCCGGATGTCGTTTTGCAATGGACCGCTTGGTTGCCAAATGCTTTGACTACACTTTTCCACGTCACTTTGTCGTAACATTATAATTTTGCAGGGGTACCACTAAACGGTTACGCTCGCAGAAAGAAACGCAAAAATTAATATAGTCACTGTAATGCAATAAGAAGAAGATTATCGGTTAGTTTATCCTAGCTTTCGTTTGCTAACCGCAACTTCTTTTCTTCACTTCCGTCAATTACTTGCTCATGTCGTTTTCTTATCATCTTCTAACGCTAACTTTCAAAAATAGTACTTACGTTACATTAATTAAGTGTTATCTCACTCAAACTATAAATGAAATTCATTAAAAAATAAAAATAAAAATCTAAATATTTGAAACTTGAATGATAAAAGAAAGTCAATGATCTATGGTTCAATGGTTACTGTTTATGGAGTTAGGATAGTAGGGATGTACTGATAAGATCTTTAATTGGACGTCTATATTAAACCTTAAAGCCTCAAATTGTGATTAAATGTAACAAAAGTTTGGTGTTGGCTTTATATAGGCAGTGAAACTCTCACTATAAAAAAATATGTCTCTAGCTATAAAGCATATTATGGCTGAAAATATAACATTCCATAGCTAAATGTTTTTGCCACTATATGTTTTTCTTGTAGCATGTGTAGCCAGAGGTGTAGTAGCTAAAAGTTAGCTACAGAATTTTAGTATGTTGTAGCTAAAATTGATACTTATAGCCACAATATTTATTCCAATGCAACTAAAGTGACTGCTATGGAACATAAAAAATTGTAGCTAATATTTAGCTATAAAAATTACTTCTTATAGCCACATTTATTTTTAGTTACATTAAGCACTTTTGTCTGCCTGAGGATTTTTAACAAGGCAATGATCTAAGTAAATGGTTGTGGAGTCAGATTTGGGTCCTGGATCTAACTAATTCTAGTTTAGGTTGTCAGTGGTGTATTTGAGAAGTTATAAGGCCTAGGGATATTGGTTTTTTGAGAGTTTAGCCAACGAAATAGTTAACAATTTCAAAATTGTCCGTGGTGTTTTTGAAAAGGCTTAGGGATATGGTTTTTTTCAGAGTTTGGCCAACAAAATAATTAACAATTTCAAAAATATCTTCAAAGTTCTTCAATGATATAGTTCAAATGGTCTTAAATGTATCGATTTCAATAAAATTATAGAGAATAATTAATGCGAGATCAAAATCAATCATAGAGAGTGTGATTTGAGGATTGCGTTCTTGGTTTTAGTAGATGAATCACCAAAGGTTTAGAAATTCCTAAATCCGCAGCTCACCGCATCAAATATTGTACATATCATATATAGAGGTGAGGTCAGGACAAGTCGCATGTGTTGAGTGACCTATGGGTCATCCAGGGCCGGCCCATAGATTTTAGGGGCCATGTGCTATTTATAAATTTGGGGCCCCTAAAATTAACACAATTTGGGATCGGTTGAAAATTAAGCCGTTGTTTCTCGTGATTCCAGCCACGAAAATGGCCAAATGAGGTACCGTTGGAATCGTATTTTCACCCTTTATCAATCTATGGCCTCAAATTTGATGGAAAATGACCAAAAATTAAAGAAATAAAGCTTGAAATAAGTTGGTTCAACTATCAGTTTTAATGGCGGCACATTGCTTTCTTCTTCATTGAGAGTGTGATTTGAGGATTGTGTTCTTGGTTTTAGTAGATGAATCACCAAAGGTTTAGAAATTCCTAAATCCGCAGCTCACCGCATCAAATATTGTACATATCATATATAAAGGTGAGGTCAGGACAAGTCGCATGTGTTGAGTGACCTATGGGTCATCCAGGGCCGGCCCATAGATTTTAGGGGCCCTGTGCTATTTATAAATTTGGGGCCCCTAAAATTAACACAATTTGGGATCGGTTGAAAATTAAGCCGTTGTTTCTCGTGATTCCAGCGACGAAAATGGCCAAATGAGGTACCGTTGGAATCGTATTTTCACCCTTTATCGATCTATGGCCTCAAATTTGATGAAAAATGACCAAAATTTGAAGAAATAAAGCTTGAAATAAGTTGGTTCAACTATCAATTTTAATGGTGGCATATTGCTTTCTTCTTCACTGAGGCCCCCTATTTTTCAGGGGCCCTGTGCGGTAGCTCACCTTGCACACCTTCAGGGCCGGCCCTGGGGTCATCGGATTGTGAAGACAAGCGAAGTCCTGGGTCACACTCTTCGAGCCCTCTGTTGTTTGGGCTTCAGATCATATGCTTAGGTCTCTTGGAGGCTCATCCATTAAGGTGTCCAACAATTGTTCACTAATAATCCTCATTCCACCTCATTTAAAATGGGAAGTCTCTTGCTCAAATTGAATTTCGCTCATATCAATGTATTAGATACCCCTATAATCATCCCTCCCTAGCTCTCAAGTCTCGATTTAAAACGGGAAGTCTCTTGCTCAAATTGAATTATTGCATTAGATACCCCTAGAATCATCCCTCCCTAGCTCTTAAGTCTCGAGTAAGAAGAAAAAATGGGGGGAAAAGAGAAAAAAGAAAGGTGGTGTGGTGTGCGGTTTAGCAACTTAATTAAAAAGCGCGGGACCGTTGGCAGACTCAAGGTAATTGTGGGTTCCATTGAAGAGCGGGGTCCCCTTTTCTTAACGTGTACTCCGGTTCAGCACTTCCAGATAGCCCCATAAATTTTGGGTCCATGTTTCAGTAGTACATGATGTAGTCATGTAGTTTTTATTATTTTTCTGAAAACTTATGAATATTTTATAAGGTTTTATAAGATTAATAATTACTACGTTTTCATATTTCGAAAGTATAAAATTTTATTCTTTAACATAACATAATTTATAATTTATTTTGTCTACAGATAAGAGAAAAAAAAAACTCTAAATATATAAAATGAAATGTAATTGACGGTATAAATTCTTTTAAAATATTGATTTAGGCATCATTTCGTTAAAATTGGCATAGTTTGTAAAAAACAAACTCCCCAAAAATTATAATTTGATGGGAGATTAGCTCCTAATAAGTAGTGAATAAATATCATTTTATTTGTTTTGTAAACTTTCGAAAATTCTAATTATTTAATCAAATATAATATTAAAATATCAAAAATACCTTGACATTTGAAATAAAAAAATTAAATAAAAATTAACTAAAATAATATATATTTGCCGAAAGTATTAAAATACCGTTCGATCAACCGATTGATATTTTAGTTTTTTCAGATTACTGATATTGTTTCAATCAAAACTAATATCATATTTACAGTTAGGGCAAAGAAACAATTCATATGAGACATGACTATTAATTTCCATTATCGTTTTCAGTAAGAAATGACGAAATAGTATAATTTTTCTAAAATACGGGGATAAAACAGTTAATTTGAAAAACATACAGAGAAAGTAGTTAATTAAGTGAAAATATAAGGATATAATCGTAATTTTTCCAATATAAAATTTTAATATTTCGGTTGTGTTCGGCAATAGTTTTTGGAATAACTTTTAGCTTTTTGACTATTCAAAACGCAAAAAGCCATTTTTTGTATTTGTAGCGTCCGGTGAAATAATTTTTGAGATAGCTTTTAGTTATTTAAATAACATCTTATCAAAGGTTAATTCATGTAACTTTCAGTTTTTAGCGTTTTGCAAACATCTACTAAAAACTGCTAACAGTTATTCAAACAGCAAAATGCTACTAAAACAACTAGTTTTACTGAACACACCCTTCATCTATTTAAGGGAGAATTAATCTGGGGTCTCTAATGTTTGAGCTAATATACTCTCATGTTCCTGATAGCATATTTGAAAACCCCAAGAACATGACAGCAGATTAGCTCAAAACTCAAAGATCTCAAAGTAATTTTCTCTCATAAATATAATATCAAACAGATGGACATTTTAGCTTCTATTAACAACAGAATGGATGGAAAACTAACAGAATATAATATCAAATAAGGGGCAATATGGACATTTTAGTTGTCATTAACAGTAGAATTAATGGAAAACTAACGGAATAACGTCATAGTATATTTCTTCAGAATGTAAGGGATCCGATAGCATATTTTGAAAAACTCAGGAACCTGAGAATAAATAAGTTCAAACCTTATGGATATCAGAGCCCTAGAGTAATTCTCCCTATATTTAGTTTTTTTTTTCTATATATTATCTCTATTTTATTTATATACGCACATTCATTTTTTCACAAAAATGTAAACAACTTTAAATTTTCAATTTATTTCAAATATAATATTACGACTTAAGAGTATATTATTTTATTTGATGTTGTTAACTACCTTTAATCACAAGGCTATTACAATTTTACCATTTATAGAAAAGGTTTAATATGTTAGAATAATATGAGCTATAACTGAAGTAGTAGTTGGAAAATACCTAAAAATGCTTGCTAGTAAATAAAGCTTTAATTGTTAAGGAAAAAATTAGACCCACCACACCAGCTTCCATTTTTGA
Organism: Croton laevigatus; assembly: GCA_949640765.1. Lineage (NCBI taxonomy): Eukaryota > Viridiplantae > Streptophyta > Magnoliopsida > Malpighiales > Euphorbiaceae > Croton > Croton laevigatus. The sequence continues at coordinate 10,379 of CATIWJ010267985.1, read as the reverse complement.
CAAAACAACTTATTAAAAATACCTAGCCTACTTCCCCCTCTCTTCTTTCTCAAAGTCTCTCTTCTCTCTCGAAGTTTCTCCATTTATCAATTTATTTTTGTTGGGCTGCCGTCTAGCAGAATCTCTCATGAATCTCTTTTTTTTTCCTGCAAATAATTGCAGATATACCAATTTTTGAAAGATGATGTTTTTATCTTTTTGAATACTACCTCGTCTTTTTCATTTCTTTACATATTTTACGGCATGCTTAGGTTGAACTGTGGTGTTAATAGTTTGATAGGTTGGGTTAGGTAGATTAAAGTATGTTTAGATTAGTTATAAAGTATGATTACTGTAGTTTAGTTATATATAAATAATATTTTAATCTACCTAACCCAACCCATCAAATTATCAACACCAAACTTCAACCTAAGCATGCTGTTTGAAATATAAAGAAATGAAAAAGACGGAGGTAGTAATATTCTTCTTCTAATAGAAGTTATTTTCTCTTAGTTGAGTGCTGTTAGTTTTCTTTTAGTGAGATTTCATTCTTCTCTTTTCATAATAGTTTGTTTTTTCCTCTTTATGGGAGTATTGAGTAAATTCTATTGATTAGAAATGATTTCAACGAGATATACAAGCTTAATATGCAATGTCAATTTTGGATTTGAAGATCATCAAATTAAATTTAGTGAAAGACTAAGTGTCGAATGACAAAAAATTGATGTAGTCAAATCTACCGAGTAAAACATGTTGCATATTCAAATTCAAAATCAAATTTTAGTTTGTATGAATATAATTTTCTTTTGTACAAAGAAAATAAATGAATTGTATCTCTTTTTTTTTATAATTTTTTTAATTAATGGAATACTCTAGGGATGTTTATAAAAATCTCCTTGAGTATTAACAAAATCTACAATTTCCTCCCTATGGTTTTTTTTTTTTTAGATAAATTTATCCCTTTATATTTTAAATCCGTTGGATAATTTAGTCGTTTCGTCTATTTTTCTTTTAAAGTAATGATAGAAGGACCAAAATATAATTTTACGGGTCCTTTTGAAAAAGTTCAAGAAATGAAGGACTGTTTTAACATGTGAAACAGAAAAAATGGTGGCACAATAGAGGAGGAGAAAGAAATAAGATAATTGAAACTTTCAACGCCGATAATTCTTCCACCACCCATCCGATTATCGTGACGAGCCCACCACTGCGAAGCTTATCCTCTGGTGAGTCCAACAATGATGGCACGATTGTGAACCCTCGCCGAAGCTGACTGTACGAGAGGGAGGAAGGTTCGGTGGTCCTATGACGTTACAATTCACTGACAAAAATTTTAAGTGATTTTCGTGTATTAACTCCAGCAAATAAGGCCAAAAATCACCTTATGGTAGTCTGGTGATCACTTTAGACCCATGAAACATCTCAAACCGTCACTAGAGTTACGTATTCCAGTTGGGTTACTGTTTGCGTTTTCTAGTCAACCTGAACATCAAATTGATTTTCCATCCATTCCGGCCATCTTTTATCCAATTTAAGGCCGTTAACCAATGCCTCAGCTTGCCAGAAATTAATCAGTGCCAAGGTTGCGAAGTTCTATTGTCGGAATCGTCGAACCTGAACGAAGCTGCTGACACCGGGTTGCATGACCATATAAGGATGAAGAAGATGAAAAGCTCAAAATCAGTCCTTTACTTCTTGAGCTTTTCAAAAGGGCACATAAAATTTAGATTTTGGTACTTCTACTATTAGTTTAACAGAAAAAATAGACAGAATGATCAAATTATAGATTTTGTTAATACTCAGGGAGGTTTTTGAAAGTATTCCAATATTTTATTTCTTAAAAAACCTAAAAAATGCTAGTATGAGTGATGCTCAATTACTTTAAATTAGCCAAATCATTTCAATATATTATTCATTAATGGAGTTTTTTCATACAATTATCTAAATACCCATGGCATATTTTGAGCCATGAAGTATTATTGATTATTATATCGGGTAAGATATATATAATGATAATTATTGTTTAGTACTTTTTTTTAAAATGTAATTTAGTGCTTATATTTTTAATATTATAATTTTTAGTTCTTGACTTATTTGACCCCTCGATGATTTTGTGCCATGAAAAGTAATAAATATGCCCATTTAAATTACCATTTTGACAAACAAATAGAAAATTAAATACTAATAGTTAATTGAAAAAAAAAACCCTTTCAATTTAACTGTAAAATATTAAGATTTTTAGTGTATTCGTTTTAAAATATTTACTAGTTTAGTTTTTTCACTTTTTAAAATAGAAAAATTATAATTTTACCTCGAATCTATATTTTTGTCCCTCTAATTTTTTAAAATGATTTTTTTTGTCTTTGAATTTTGTTTTTATCGGATATTTTTGTCCTTCTATTAAATAATCACCATTATACCATTTCTGTCTTTCTGTTAAATAATCACCATTAGACGGTTAGTTTTTTTTTAAACAAATAACATGATTATCCTTTAATTAATATATACTTAAGTAATTAATTACCCTTTATATATATATACTTTAAATTGTAATTTTACAGTTTTAATTAAAAAAATAGAAAAAAGAAAGAGAATGAGAAACAAAACAACAACGCTGACGCTGTTTGACTACCGCCATTGCTGAATTTCACCAACATGAGCAAGCCCGTGAGCTGGCAAACTTTCTAGTCATAAAAAACACCAGGAATGGTAGCCTTAAGATTGCTGGGTCGAAAAATCTAAAATCGAGTCGAGTTAAGATTCTTACGGAATTGGATAGAGGCCACTAGAAGGATAAAAATAAAATTTAAGTAAAAAAAAGTCTATTTTAGAGAATACATGGCATGAACATAAATGTAAATTAAGTGAAAATACATGGAGAAAATAGTATTTTCCTTTATTATAACAGTTCCTTTTTAACCATGCAACACAAATTGGTCCTCTCCTCAACTAAACACTACAACTGCATACAGGAAGCTCTCAAAACTTCTACTTCTCAAAAAACAAGAAGATCAACGTATGGTATGGGTGTGGAACAGTTTTTTAGTTGAACATAATTCAATGCATAAGATATATTTTCAACACTTACGAAAATCAGTTATTCAATAATAATAATAATAATAGCAGTACAGGAGAGGAGGACAAGAATTTGTATCGTGGGTGAGGATGGATGGTGGAGTATTGATGATTGCGAAGGGACCACTACCCCGATGCTTGCTCCCTTCTAATAATTGAATTTCGTTTCGATTGATAACTACAAATTTCGCACTCATAATTATGAATTATTAAATACAATTAATGAATCCATTTTCATCTAATTCGAAGAAAAATAATGCAACTTGAATCATATCAACTACGCTTTTTCTTTTTGCAATCTAATAATGACTTGAAAGATGTGAAAGATTCCCTAATATTACAAATATCAAAGATTGACTTAGTAATTTTTAAACTGAAGTTTAATAGTACATTTTCTTATTCGTAACTAAATGATGCCTTCATCTCATCCCATATTCAATCAGCATCTCGTCTCGTCTATATAATTTACTACTAATCTTTATTTTTTTTTTCACTTTGAAAAACCAACGAATTATACAAATTGCGATTGTTGTTAAAAAAAATATAAAATTAAATAATAAATAAAACTAAAATAATGTCAGCACCTTTATAAAAAAGAGGTGATGTGGACTTTTTAGGAAAAAATAATGTAAAACTACAGCCATTACCCAATAAAAGCAAAAATAGAATGAGACTTGAGAGAAGCGAAAAGCACCACAATTCAAATCATTTCATTTCAAACCTAAATTCAAGCAACTTTTATATTTGTCTTTTCTTTTCTTTTCTTTTAATGTATAATTATTTGTTTATGCTTATTTAATGAAAATCGACTACATAAATTAATATTTTCGAGAGAGAGAGAAAAAAAAAACTACATAAATGAATGAGAGGTACTTAAAACAAATTGTTTAAATTATGAAAGGAAATTTGGGAAAATTATTTATAGGGTTGAAATTACTCAACAGCAATTGCAGTTGTAGGCTAGGAGTGACGCGTGGCAAAATCAAAAGCGAAAATGCATTGTCATTTTCCAAAATGAAAAATGAGCCCACCACAGCCACCACCACCACCACAGGTCTATTTCAAGGTTGTATTAATTAATAAGAAAGGATGGGCAGCTAATTTAAAAGATAAAACTTGTTTATTTGACTCTCACAACACAAACCTTTTTCTTTTATTTTTCAAATATTAAGATATGAGAATGGCGTTGGCTCCAAGTAGGATGATATGATATGATATGATATACAAACACTTCAACATCCCTTTTTTGTTTTGCCATTTGTTAGCCTTCCTTTTAGCCAATTGTTAACTTCTCATATAGTAGTATAAGCTAAATTTGCTGCTGTGGCTTATTCTATTAATCAACCTTTTGACCATTGCAAAAATTCTTTCTTTCTTTCTTTGTTTAATATTTATATACTAGAAGTTGATTGCTTGGTTTGTTTAAATTCTATTACAAATTTAATTGCTTACTAATTACCAATTTTATCTTTTCTTCCAACATTGAATTAGCTTCAAGAACACACTTTTTTCATTCAGACAAATTGATTACATTTACAAACATTTATTTTATGCAAACTTAATTTATTATTGTATATGATTCAATAAGCTTGGAATCCAATAAACAATCAGTCAGTGATACAAAAATAAGCAACCCTTAATATTTGAGCCACTTAAATCATATATCTATAGAAAATGACATATTACAAATGAACCTAACAGAACTACAAAAATATCTCAAGCTCAGATGGCTCACTCACAGAAGAAGCTGCAGTCCGAGTGTTAGCGTCTTCAAAACTGTCATTGTTTGATTTTCCTGTCGTTTCTACTTCTCTTTCTAAAATCCCTCTTTTCTGAGGAGTATTGCTTCTTGATCAATACATTGCACATTGCTTTTTTAACAGCTTCAGCTGCTGCTAAGAAAACCTTTTCCTCGATCGACACACTTCCCTGTAACTTCTCCAGTAATTTCTCTGCCCCTGGCACTTCATTGTCTCCCAGCAGAACTAGGTCATGTGCTGCGGAATCTGGGTTGATTTTCTTGAAACCAGAAAGAACCCTCACCCGAGCCAAAGAGTTGTAATCAGAACCACTCAATTTAGAGACACCAGTTATCATCCATAAAAATTCTGCAGAAGAGCTGCTAGCCAAACTTGTAGGAATAAAGCTTTCTCCAGAGACACAAATCACCTACAGAAGTTACCCCAGTAATTTCAATGAGAATGAAAAATACATATCATGGATATGACATGTCACCAACTCATTTTTATCAGGAATGACGGGAAGAGGTAGAGCATAGTACAACCCCCTCGGAAACAAAAAAATAAAAATAAAAATGCAGCACTGCACTAATTTTAGTACTACTCATATGGAGAAGTTGGGATCCTTACCTTGACAACATTGAGAGTTTGGGAATGAAGGTCAGCGCTTAGCAGCAGTATTCCTTGCAAGCTAACGTATAAATGAGGAAATTATAGACATTTGATTAAAGTCCAGAAACTCAGCAAAGAAAAAAGATACAGAACAAGATTTTTATTTTGTTGCTTATAAACTTGCCTTTGGATGGCCACTGCAACAAGATTCCCATCTTGGATAGTGCATAGGTCAGATACAGCATAACAGCTCTCATCACTACTGTTGGCCTCTAAAAGTCCTGCCTTCATTAAGTCAAAATGAAATGTGTAACATAACCAACAACCACAACGAAAGGGCACCTTATTTGAACTGGTGCTCATATTTTCTTAAATTCCCCTGCCCAGTTATTTTCTTGTTGTATCACCAAATCTTGCTTGAGTTACAATACAAATAACACTCATAATCTTTATGGCTTTGGCCAAACAAATCAATTCCAAACTTATCACAAGAGGAAATCCATACCAAACTTATCTCTAATTTGTTATAGGAATTAGAAACATGAATCTCATAGCAAGTTAACAATACTAGGACAAGTCATACCTTGGCTCCAACTTCACATGTATCAAGAAGAGATCCAGAGATAATATCCCACAAGCGAACCTGCATAGTAAAGTGGTCAAATATCAATGCTCATTCAGCACATTAAAGAAGATGAAGGCATCTAATCTAAACAGTAACCAAGTTGCTATCTCTGAATGCTCACAGCAGAATCACCGCCACCAGAAACGAGAAACCCCTGGGGGCAATCTACAGAGCAAATAAAGGCAAGGCAGGAGACAAACCTGTCAATTATATATTAAAAGGGAGATGTTAAAGTAGCTATATGGGAAAATTCAACTGCATTCGGTTAGAAGGCATCAAAGAAAATTCAAATCTAACTATAAAAGAAGCAACCAGGGCTATCCTTATTATTTCCATTTATAGAGTCTAATTCCTTAGAATGTGCAAACTAATACAACAATACAAACAAAACAAATAATCATAAAATTAAAACCTTCACTCACTCAGTATGACCAAGGCAAAAACTTTGGATCTCATAAGCACCATCTAAAGGCTTCTTTGGAAACACAGTAACCTGCCATGAGAATAATACCACATAAACAGGTATAAAACTTAGCTATATCTCAGTTAATTGGAGTTGGAAAGTGAACTTACACGAATCTTAAAGTCCCTATCCGCACTAACAATAAACCGTCCATCTGGTGAAAACTCCTGAAGAACATACTTATTAATCCAAGGTACATTTTCTGGTAGAGACAAGTTTAGCAAAACAAGTCCCAAAGCGTCCAAAAAAAATACAGTGGCCCACGTTATTGAAATAAGTTGAAAGATAACTAATTGAAAATAGCTCACCAGGCTAGTAATGATGCTGCAGTAATGAGAAAGCAAAGGTGCTGCCTTTTTATTTGCTAAAGATTCATTTCCATCAAGCTCATGGAGATCCACAACCCAAACAACTCCAAATTTATCAGCAAAACAAACATACAACCCATCATGACTTATTGCAACTGCACTGACTCTTTTCACTGCACATCTGTTCCATTAAAACAACCAGGGATATTTCACTAACTAATAATAATAATTCACTTTAAACACGTGCAATGGAACTTTAACCCATTAGATTAAGAGACCGGCATTCATCTCCATGAGCAGAAGAAGTTAAGAGCAGTAATACAGTAACACATTTTAGGCAAAATTCAGTACAAAAGTTTAAGCATTGTTAGCTTTCTTTTGCAGATTTTGTGACACACTTGCCTCATTTAAATCCAAGCACAGCCATAAAAAGGGAAAAAATTTTTTTTTGGAAAGTTAATCACTTTCATATGCATTATAGCAAGCGCTCAAACACATATATTCAATACAATTAACTTGTAGTAGTAATACTTACACAGAACTAATGCAGTGCCAAGAATCGGTAGACCATATCTTAACTAGTTTATCGTCGCCGGAAGATACAAGAAACTTCCCATTTGCGCCGTAGCGAATATCTCTTATAGAATCCTTATGGAAGGGCTCAGGAGAATTGTCCACCAAAGATACTCCGCAACTCTCGCTATCACTAAATTGAACATAACCGGCAAAATTCGTTATTGGACTTACAGTTAAAATTCAATCTAATACTAACAATAGACAGAATCGAACGTTGCTTACCGAAGGTCGAAGACCCGGAGATCCGAACCGACTGCGACAGCCACAGAATTCTGTGTCGGATGAACTGCGATTAGGGCCGGAGCCACCTCAATGTCCCGGTTGTTTTCTCCTGATTCAAATTGAGTGTCCTCCATGCTCAACTGCCAATCAAGGAAATGTTTTAGGGTTTATGGCAAATCAAGATTTGGAGGGTTTAGGGTGCGAAATTTTCGTGGCAAGTTTTGAATGTATATATAGGATGGGCCAACATGAATACTGTGGTGGGCTGGTGGCTGAGGTGTTATTCCAAAAGTAAAATATTTTATAATTATGGGAAATTGTAGTAAATAATTAAGCTTATTTTATTTTTAGTAAATGTTAGGTATTTTTAAATATTAATTAAATATCATATTTTAGATATTAAGTAAATATTAGTGATAAATATGCATATTTACTTTTTCTACATAAATTAATATACATATTTGCTAATATCGTAAAAATAGAATACGTGTATTGGAATTTAACTAATATTTTGAAGGGAAAATTACGATTTTATCCCTGTATTTTTACATATTTAATTATTTTCTCCATGCATTTTTAAAATTGAACGATTTTCTCCCTTTATTTTAATAAAATTAAATTAAAAAGTCCTTCTATCAATTTCTCTATTAATTAAAATTGACTATAAACGAATTAAAATGTAATTTTATACGTCATTCTGAAAAATTAAAAAACATGAGGGACCATTTAACAACTTTGCCAGGATTTTCTTCTTCACAAGGAACCGTAGCTGCCGTAGGAAACAAGAGATCAACTTTACACTAGAAGCATAAACACAATTTTATAAAAAAAAAAAAGAAGGGATGAAAAACAAGTTACTCGTAGATTTGAATGTTTAATTTCATATGCACAATATTGAAGTTAAGTTCAATAGTAGTAATTCCATTTTATGGTACATGAAATAAAGAGCACCAAAGTTCCTGGTTTAGGTTTTCGTTTGCAGCATAGATAGAGAAATGAAACGTTTAATAGGAAATTGGAGAAGCAACAAAAGGTTTAAGAGGGTAAGTGAAATGGGTTTTGACAACAGAATAATAGTCTACGTGCTCAATTTCCATCCCCTCGAATTTTTACTTGCACCTTTTTTTCCCATGAAGATGGCTATAGAGATATGGATATTAATAAGGGTTGCTTAAATTGACAAGGTTATTATGGAATTCTTCCTGATTTGAAGAATCAGAAATAAACTTAATAAAATGATCATAGATTAGTAAAACAAAATCAAATATCATTAATTCTGCATACCTTTATATACTGTCAATGCTGCTGGAATTTCCCTTCTTTAATAGTAGCGACGGCAGCTTCAGCCCTAGCAAAGTTGCTAAATAATCATTTATGCATTTTAGTTTTTCAAAATGACGCATAAAATTATATTTTGATTCTTTTACAATTAATTTTAACAAAAAAATAAACGGAAGAACTTTCTATTTCAATTTTATTAAAATAGAAGAAGAAAATCGTTCATTTTAAAAAACACAGGGAGAAAATAGTTAAAATATAAAACCACAAGGAGAAAATTATAATTTTCCATGTTTTAAACTTGTTGACATTTTGTTATAACAAAGTTTCAAAAAGTAACATTTGTTAAATTGCGTCCATAATTATTTTGTTTTTGTTATGGTTCTTTATAGATTTCTAAGGTTTATGAGAGAATTAGAAGTAATTCAAATACAGAGAGAATTCCAAAAGAACATAAAATAGAGAGAAAGATTCAAGGAGACAAATCACAGAGAGAGAAATCGAATCAGGAGGGAGAAAGTTCATTTTTTTCATTAACAATGATAATCGATACAGTGTTACCCCTATTTATAATACTCTAAGTTGTCTAAAGGAAAACACCCTTCTATTACTAAAACGTATCGTATCAGTTTTAAAACAATCTATATGGAATATAGTCTCTCTCTCTCCCTCCTCCTCTTCTTCTTCTTCTTCTTATTTCAACATATTTAGAGATCTCCGTAATTTTGAAAAAAAAAAAAAGGAAGAGGTTATGTGGATTTTGGAAGAGAGAGAATTTTAATGGCGGCTAGGATTTATTGTTTTGGAGAAGAATAAGAGACATTGTCTGGATATATATAATATATGTACCATATATACTATATATATATGGTAAGTATGACACAGTATACCATATGGTACATATGGTGTGTATATATATAGGGTATATATGACAATGTATTATATATGCACCATATATATGTTACATATGGTATATACAGTATATGCAAACAACCAAGAAGAAAAAGAAGAATAATAATTCAAAATAGGATTTGTTATATCTAATTCTAGCACCAAATTTGGATGAGATTTCAAATTAAAATTAATCAAATGAATTAGTTGTTGATTTTCAATGTGAGAAATGAGAAGAATAAAAAAAAGAAGTGTTAGAAACTTGCAGCAAACTAAGGAATGAGAAGAAACAGAGGTCGACGGTGGACTGTCCTCTAGAGTTGGTGATTGAATCGGAGCAATGGATAGGTTTGAGTGAAGAGGGTATTTTTTGGTTTTAAAAAAAAGGGTATAGAAAAAGTGTTATTAACTATTACTACCTCCAATTTTTTCATTTCTTTACACCCTAAAAACACAAATACCAATACAATCCTACTTTTCACTAATACCAATATAAAATAATAATAAATAATTATCAACCCTTTACAACACTTACTTTTTCACCAATACCAATACAGAAATAATAATAAACAATTAAACCTACTTACCCAAAAAGGAAACGTAAACAATTG
>CATIWJ010267884.1:0-15705 GCA_949640765.1 Croton laevigatus | reverse complement strand
AGTTAATTTGTCATCGTCTGTACCCTTCAAAAATTTTATTATGTATTTAATAAATGTTATTTCCTATGTTATTTAATTTCTCAACATTATTAAAGTATTGCAAATATTTATTTGTTATTTAAGATGGAATATTAGGAAAGTTGTAGACCTTAATTAAAATAATTTTCATTTTCAATTTTTTTTTCTTTTGGCTTGATTTTCCTTTTCTAATTTATGTGGGAAAAACGAACTATTTTAATAGCATGGATCGAGTGTACGTGTGTATCTAAACCTAATTTAAATACTATCAAATTGCAAATAATAAGATTCGTTTTGGTGCAACTTATCTTGTCTCACAGAGGATTCAAACTGGAATATAAAATATTCCCTATTTGGAGGGATGATGTTGAAATGAGAGGAATACATATATCACACGTATATTCCTCTAATTTGGTCGTGATCTTGTATTATAATGCATGCCCATATTCCATCCAAAAGAAAAATAGGGTAATGTTTTCTAGAGATTTATTTTATTACTTTGAATTCACTCAAACATGAACGTAAAAAGAAGCGTTCACGTTTTTCAAACCTTGGATCGTCAATTGATCCGCTAATTTCTCATCTGAAAGCTTTCTTTCTTTTAATGGATTTGAAGGCATTTAGCAAACAGTCGCTTTTGCAAGTAAAGTAGTTGTAATTATTTATTTGAATATGAGTTAGCATGTTTCACATGGTGGAGAGATACCTGATATCTCTAGGGTTCAGTGACATTATTATTTGGCCCATAGAGTTACGGCTCGTTGTCAATAGCGGCGGACAATTGTCTGTAAAAGGTGTTCAATTGGATCCAGGTTAAGTTATAAGAAAGTGAAAGCCTGTATAAAATAAGCCCATAATAAGTTATTCTGAAGCCCAAACTCAGTCTCTGCTTTTTGTTGTTGTAGACAGTAGACGGTAAAAATGCGTCTGCTTCCAAAAATAGAAAAAGGGTTTTTTTTTACAAAGATAAATCCACTCTACTTTTTATCTAAAGGAGAAGAGAAAAACGTGAATCGAACCCAAGCACTGAGATTTGGTAAGGAGATCACCTACCACTGGAATACTTCCTTATTCAAAATGGGATTTGAACTCACGACCTCAGAATCGTTAGACACCACGCTCAGCCATTAGGCCAGATGGTTATTCCCATAAAAGAAGGGTTCATTCCTTGCATTTTGCAATTAAACATAAGGCTCGAGAAATTGGTACCCCTAATTTAAACGTAAATTTGTATTCTAGTCTTTTGATGTTTAAATTGATAAGGAAGACTGAAATGAAGAGGTTCGTGTTCTAAGAATTAATGATGGGCTCCACTTATTTATAGATTCACGAGATGACAATATAAGGTAACTTACTTGAATTATTGAGAGCTAGCTAGTTCAAATTTAACCAGACCTTCATCAACATTTTTGTCTTTATTTCTCAAATATAAACATTAGCATTTACATACTCTGGCTAGGTTATCTTATCCCTCAATTATCTCCATCTTATTATTTACAAACAGTGGGGTCCCTACCCGATGGTTTACAGCTTTGGTTTTCGTTTCCTTAAACATTGCTACTGTTCAGCGTTTTCTGTCAGAAGGCAATGAACTGCTTTTGTGGCCCATTCATGTTTTTTACTCCAACCCATTTTAACTCTATGTTTTGGATTAGTTTAACACTCAGTTACGGACAGCAAATTTTTAGACAATTTGTTCTGCCATAAAATTTGACAACTTACACAAATTTTAAACTAATATATAATTTTAGTATAGTGGGTGAAATATGAAATTCTACTCCATAGTACAACAACAAGGGCATGCAAAATATACGAATCCTTTTCTTAAAATGGCAAATTTTCGTTTATCCTATCAATATATGCGTTGAAGAGAGATCCATCAAGTTGGCAAATTATTTGAGATATATGGATTAGATTATTCTTTTGACAATAATGAGGAGATTTCCAACATTTTGTGCAATGTACAATATCCATAACTTTATATTCCTGTCAGCATTTTCAATAATATAATATAAGCATTTCCTCAAAAATAAATAAATAAATAATATATATATATAAAATCATGGATAACCGAAGATTGGTTCTTGTCCACCCTCAATAATATAAATGGAGATATCATTGTTATACACTATAATAAGGACCACTTTCATATAACACAACGCTACACTTTCACTTATCCATCTTCCTTTCTACTTCTTGCTTTGGCTTTTCATTGCTAATACTAAGAAAAGATACTCCGGGACAACTATCTAGTTTTAAGGGATTTAAATTATTATTTGGAAAGCAATTTCACTCATTAATTTACTTTCTTTTACTAACTTACTTGAAATATACACATATTCCATCCCCCCCCCCCCCCCCCCTTTTTTTTTTTTATATAGAAAACTAATTTTACATATAATTTTATGATAGTTGATTGAATTCTTTTATTAAAATGACTAAATGTATGTTCGGTAAAATTAACTATTTAGCATGTGTTGCTCGATAGGGGTGGGCAGAATCGAACCGTGAACCGAAACCAAGCCAAAATCGAACCGAATAATTGGTTAACCAAATAATTTTTGAATATTCAAAAATTGATTAATTGAATAAGATATTTTTGAATATTTTGCAATTGATTTTGAAAATTGATTAATTGATTGCTACTAATATTTTGAGCACTTTGTTGAGTAATTGATTGATTGGCATTGCTTATATAAATTAACATTTTTGAGTTATTTGTTAATAATTCCTTGGATGCAGTTTTATTTATTAATAATTCCACGAATGTGTTATCAAACTAAGATAAGGAAAGATATTTTTCAAAAATTAAGAAATCTTTAATTTCAAATCGAGGTGATGGATCCTCCGACTCCAAGGATCCTATTATTGTAAAAAGAGAAAATGTAAAGTGGGTGGTGGAATAAATGTTGATGAATCAAGTGAAAAGAGAGAACGAGTGGAGTTAAAAATTAGCCTATTAAGTTTCGATGATTCCATGCAACCACTGTCCACCCTTGCGGTGGTCTAATACAACCTAAAGAGAGCCTAGTCAAACGTAATTAACTAGCTAAACTTTAACCCTCACACCAGAAACTAATTCCTAAACTTTAGCCTTGTACAAAGAAACATAATCACAATTTATATACAAATATTTAGTTGCCATATCTTAATAGGTTTAAATTTAAATAAATATTGAAGATCCAAAAGGAAAAAGTAAAATTATGTAATAGTTAGGTTTGATTTTTTGTGGACTTCGGAACAAAAAAGAAGCTAACGAGACAAATATTAGTTGCAACCACAGTCTGATTAAGGGAGGAACAAAAAATTTATGTTTAGAGATGTCGTGACTAGATCTTAATTGTTTAGCATGATGGGAAGCTTATGTTGGGAATAAAATTTATAATTATTTTTAATTTTTAAAATTGAAAACCAAAGAAAATAAAGGTAAATTGTTTTTTTAATTAAAAATAAGAAAAGGAAAGAAAAAAAATTAAATTGGCTTTTAATTTAAAACAAAAGGAAATATAGGTAAATGAAGAGCAGTCTTTGGAATGTAACGAATGACCTCAAAAAAAAAAAAAAAAAAGAATTTTACCAGCAAAAAAAAAAGCTTATGTAGGGGCTATGGCTAACACTAGCCACCCCTAGTTTCACCTCTGAATATGACGATGTAGTTCCGCCCCTGAATCTGACGATGATGCCATGTATTCGACTTGTCAGAATCCTAGCCAAAAAACATGAATGAGTATTTTATTGAAATCAATGGCAAAAGTTGAGTATATATTTGTAAGGGAGAGAAAGTTTGGGTACCAATATTGAATGATAGTATGAGATTCGGTACTTTGAATAAAAATAAAAAGAGTTTGGATAAGCATTTAATAATTACATAATATTTAGTTATTCGGAAAAAAAAAAAAAGAATTCTCACTTCTCTATAAAGATTTTTTAATTATTTGAAAAAAAAATCAACTTCTCATTTTCTAATAATTTTTTTTAATTATTAAAAAATAACTTCTCACTTCTCTAATAAAAATTTTTTAGTTATTAAATATTTATATGAAAAAAAATTTATAATTATTAAATATTTATATAACAAAATCGAAATAAAAATTAGTCAATTATTTATTTATAAATATCCTCGTATTCCCATTAATTGTGAAGATCTAGTTGCAGTTGAGTTGGAACTTGAACCACCGTTGATAAAATTTGGCCACTACAGCATACAGAAGAGTATTAAAACCTCCTATTAATTAATTATTTAAATTCATCAAAGTATTGATCCCCTTCCTTAAGACATAACTTTGCTCGCTCCTGCTAATAAAAATGTTAATGAGGCATGTGGTATGAATTTACAAAAACATTTTCCTTTTTAGGATAAAATTCACTGCAATACCTCAACTTTTAAAATTTTAACACATTATTTCTTAAATTTTCAATTCTTACTTAAAATACATGGGCTTCGCATGAATTTGCACAGAATATACCTTTGAACGAAAATACTCATCTTTCTAGTTTGACAAAAAATTTTATTTCTTATTTTGATCCTTTAACTTGACATTATTTTTTAAAATTGAACAAATCATATTTTTTTTTACATTGATTTGTTTTAGTAAATAATAATAATAATAAGAAAATTATATATGACTTTTTAGTTTTTTTTATATTGTAATGCAAATCACATGCTTATAAAATAAACATTATACTTTTAAAATAATAATTATTTTTTAATTAAGAAATATAATTAATTGGAATAGAAATAATAAATATGTAAATATTATATTTACTAATAAATAAATAGTACTTTTTTTTTTTTGAAAATGTAATAAATAAATAGTACTTAGATATGAATCTATGTTATAGATTTTGAATAAAAACAACAACAACAATAACAATAATAATAATAATCTATATTATTTATTCTTCTTCTTCTTTAAAATTAACCCCTACTATACTGGTGTAGAAAAGTAAAAAAATGACTCATACTCTTATGAAATACTCAATTTCATCGATATATTAACTTCAATTTTTACTCATTCCACTTGCCCTAATTTATGTATATACATGTTATGAAGTAAAATGATCCATGCAGTAATTTTTTTTAAAAAATATTGTTAAATATTTGTATTTACTTATTAATAAATTAAGTAAGAGCGAAATTATTTCTAAAGTATATAAATTATTAGAATACTAATAATTATTATATGAATATAAAAAAATTCAAAAACTTTATGAACTACAATAATATAATCAATCAACAAAAAGTGAGAAAATTAAATTGTAATTGATGTTAACCTCATTTTTCACTTATTCCACTTACCCCAATTTATGTATATACATGTTATGAAGCAAAATGCTCAATGCAGTATTTTTTTTTTCAAAAAAAATATTGCTAAACATTAGTATTTGCTTATTAATAAATTTAGTAAGAGCAAAATTAGTTCTAAAGTATATAAATTATTAGAATAATAATAATTACTATATAAATATAAAAAAATTTTAAAACTTTATGAATTACGAAATAATACAATCAATCAACAAAAGAGAGAAAATTAAATTGTGATTGATGTTGGTCTAAAAAGTGGAATGTAAAGTATTTAGGCAATGTTTGTAATAGTTTTGGAATTAGTTTTGAACGTTTTGGGTTTTTAAAAATTTGTGGAATTGAAAATAATATTTTTTTAAATATTAAATTTTATGGACATTTACTCAAATAGTTAGTTTGGAATTTATATATGTTAACTTTTTTTTTTTAGAACACTCAATTTTGTTTAAAGGATAGAATTGTGATGTATTAAAAATATAAATTTTTAATTATGTAAGGCAAATATTCAAATTAGAACGAAGTATTGAGTTATTATTATTATTCAAAATCTATAATTATTATTATTCAAAATCTATAATTATTATTATAGATTAAATTTAATTATTTATTAGTAAATATAATATTTTTACATTTTTTATTATATATAATATTTATTATTTCTGTTTGAATTAATTATATTTGATAATTAAATAATAATAATTTTTTAAAAAAGTGTAGTATTTATTTTATAAACATATGATTTGGATTATAATATGAAAAAAATTAAAAAGTCATCTATAATTTTATTTAATTATTATTATTATTATTATTTACTAAAAGAAATTAGTGTAAAAAATATAATTTGTTCAATTTTGAAAAATAATGTCAAGTTAAAGGTCAAAATAAGAAATGAAATTTTTATCTAACTAGAAGGAGGAGTGCTTTTGTCCAAAGATATATTTTATATAAATTTATGTGAAATTCATATATTTTTAAGTAAAAATTTAAAATTTAGAAACTAATGTATTAGAATATTTAAAATTTTGGTATGTGAAGTGAAATAAAAGACAAATGCAGTTTATTAATGAGGTCAAGGGTTCTAATTGTATTAGTGCAGAAATTAAGCTTTAATTAAATAATTTAACTGAAAACTTAATTTATCTGATAAAAATTATATCAATTTGTGAATTACAACCTAGAGGAAGGAATTTTGGTTTTACTACCGGCTACATTCTTTGTGAGTTGTTCTGATTGCATTATGAGTCATGACTTATTTCCCCGCAACAGTTGCTTGATTGATGATTTTTCTACCAAGAAAAGAAAATTTTATTTCCACAACTCGTAATAACTTTCTAACTACCAAACAGGACCTCACATGTCCGCCCAGTCCCAAGTCCCAACACCTTCTTACAACAGTCAACATATCAGACGCTTTAGAATCATTACGGTCGCCAACCATTTTCATCATCGTCGTCGCTCCTATTCATGTCCTAATTCCCATCCATCAAGATCAATTAGTGGTACTGGAAAAAAAAAAGATCAATTAGTGGTCCCACCTTCCCCATCTATCCACGTGTCTACCATCAATTGATCGGTGAACCATTTATTAACCGTCGTTTTATTCCATACCCCTGTGACCCCACCGGCTCTCTTCTTAACTTAAGTTAAGTCCTTTAAATGGGTCACATTCGGATCGCCGAAACCGGTCAATACCCGAATTGATCCGGTCAAGCATGTTTTTGCATTGGAATCCGTACTACAGCCAGTAATATTCATCCACGTGTTTCAGTTTAACTGGCTCATCCTCTGGAATCCAATGAGGCTTTTCTCTCGGTCCAATTATCCATTCACATTATAAAATCTACCACAGGGTCGCTTCCTTCTTTGCTCCACCCACGACGAGGAAAAACGAAAATGGCGCGAAAATCCCAAATTTTCTTCGGAATTTCTCTGGCATTTCGCGTCGCCACCCTTCTCTTACTCCTCTTTCTCAGTCCAAGCTCCTGCGGCGGCCACGATTATCACGATGCTCTCCGCAAGAGCATTCTTTTCTTCGAAGGCCAGCGGTCTGGCAAGCTTCCTGCAGATCAACGAGTCAAATGGCGCCGCGATTCCGCTTTGCATGACGGTTTCTCCGTCGGGGTATGCTTCTTACTTTAAAAACTTTGTAATTTTAGTTACAACGGCAATGACATTGTGATTTTAATGTTACCTACCGTTATTATTTTTACAGAGGGATTTAACGGGAGGATACTACGACGCCGGAGACAACATTAAGTTCGGGTTTCCAATGGCATTTACAACGACTTTACTTTCATGGAGCATTATCGACTTCGGGAGAAATATGGGGCCTGAGCTGAAGAACGCAGTTAAGGCAGTGAAATGGGCTACCGATTATCTGTTAAAAGTAACGGCAGTGCCAGGCGTCGTTTATGTACAAGTGGGTGATGCCTACTCCGATCACAACTGTTGGGAAAGACCAGAAGACATGGATACGCTCCGAACAGCGTATAAGATCGATGCGACGCACCCAGGATCGGACGTGGCCGGTGAAACCGCTGCTGCATTGGCTGCAGCGTCTATTGTATTTCGATCACGTGACTCCGCCTATTCAAGACTACTTCTCGATCGAGCCGTTAAGGTACGTCGCTGTCACACTGTATCGTTCCCCTTTTTCATATACTGTCCTTTTTCCGCTAGTGTAAGTAATAAGTTATGATAAATTTATGATTGTAGATTTTCAACTGAGTAAAAAAACAAACAGTTTATGATTATAAAAAAAACAAACAGTTAAAAAAAAATAGAGTACTACACTACTGATTACAAAAACATTTTACCCGCGGATCTTTTTATTTAACCTTTTGTGATGAAAAAAAGGAATCTATTTTGCTGTTCTTTTCATGTGTTTTTTCTGCTAATCCTAAAATGGCAATTATTAATATTGGTTCCTAGGAACATTTAAGTGAAATTTAGACAAGAATGAGTTTATGTGAATTAGAATTTGTCTTAAATTGGAATGTGGGGGCTGTGGGGTACCCATGTCTATTAAAATCTTGTTTCTGATAGCTCTCTGATAAAAAAAAAGTGAAAAAAAAAGAAGCTATGTAAGCTCAATATTTAATTAGTGGCATGGATTCAAATATTAGTGTGCTAATTTTTTCAATTAGTCAATAAATCATATGAATTTACGGTGCATACATAGATCTTATGTATTTGCTTCCCTTAACCGTTGATTTGGAACTATTGGGGTCACTAGTGTACATAACAACGGTAATTTCATATTAGTTGGATACAATTCTATAAAAAAATGACCGTTGGTTTATACAACGGCTACATTACAGGTGTTCGAGTTTGCGGATAGACACCGGGGTGCTTACAGCAGTAGTCTGCATAAAGTGGTGTGTCCTTTCTACTGCGACGTTAACGGTTACCAGGTAAGTAAAAAATAGAAAGATAAAACAAATCGCAACCGTTGGACTGATTGTATAAAAAAGTCAAAATAGTAATAAAGTTGATAAATTGCAGGACGAGTTGCTATGGGGAGCGGCATGGTTACACAAGGCTTCACGCAGGCGTGAATACAGAGAGTATATAGTGAAAAACGAGGTAGTTCTGCATGCTGGAGATACCATTAACGAGTTTGGGTGGGATAACAAGCATGCTGGCATTAACGTTCTTATTTCCAAGGTAAAAAATAAAAAATTATTACTATTTTTTAATTTGCTGTTACAATTTTTTAATCTTGCATGTTTTTGTCTTCTTAGAATAGTAGTTCTTTGTGTCCTTTGGTATTTGTTTTTTATTTAACAGACCTTTGGTATTTGTTTGGTAGTAGTGTTTTTTTTTTTTTTTTTTTGAGGTTAATGTCATGAAATTTGTAAAGTGTGTGTGTCACGTGGTGAGGAATAAGCAGTGTTTGGACCCACATGATTAGGATTTAGATTCTTTAGTTAAAGCCTAGATCAATGGGAAACGGGTTTATGAAAAACTTGATGATTGCACATGATTAGCTTAGATTTTGGTTTTTATTTTTCTTCATGTGAGACCCAATTTCGACATTCTCTTTCTTTATTATTGAAGCCAAAGGCTTGTCCACATGATTGTTATAGCCAATCACATACTCTCTCCATCCCTTCTAAATAATTGCACATTTACAAAAATATCATATTATAGCAAGTTAGATTTACAGACGAATATTTTTTATACATAATACTTATAAGAAAAAGTTTGAATGCTTGGTCTTCCTTGTACTTGGATGTTTCAAGCTCAATCCTTGTAAACCTCATATTTCAACAATGGAAATTTAATATCTTAGTTAAAAAAAAAAAATACTTATAAGAAAAAGTGAAAGAGAAAAAAAAAAGCCAATAAATTAGGTGTCGGAGAGTTGTGTTGTCTCTTCAGATCAGAACATAAAAATAAAAAAAGTCCAAACATACTTCATTTTAGATCGGACTAAAGGGCGGATGGGTCACCCCGGAAATTGGTGATAATTGATGATAATAAAACTGGCCTTCATGATCATCTGCATGTTGACATGTGCCCAAAGGCTGGGGCTTTCTTCTTCTCTCTCGTCCTTTCCTTTCCATACTTAACTTTTCTTCAAAGTGATTCTGACTTCTCGATTTCTGCTTTTTTTAGTTTTCAATTCCACTTGTATAACCAAAATAGATAAGAGCAAATATTCATTGAAACCAACATACTGGACAAATATAACTCTGCCTTTTTTATATTATTATATATATAGTTATTGTTTAATTACTTTACTTATAATTTGCAGGAAGTGTTAATGGGAAAAGCCAGCTATTTCCAGTCTTTCAAGCAAAATGCAGATGGCTTCATTTGTTCTTTATTGCCTGGAATTTCTCATCCACAAGTCCAATATTCTCCAGGTATCCATTTTATTACATTATTATTATTATTAAACAATTCACTTTGACAGCTAAATCGCAACGTTAATTATCCATTTTTTTGGCTTTCCAGAGAGAATGCATTAGCATTATTGTAGAGAAACACGTGACGACCTCCATTTTTGTCAACTCTGTTACAGTTTCTCCAATTATTATGCTTCTTCTCCCAAACAACAAACCAAAATGTTTTTCTTTATTTTTTTTTTTCTTATTATCAACTCTTATCATTAATAATGAGTTCAAGTGATTGATATACGCTCACTTCCTATTGAAGGTGGGCTGATTTTCAAGGCTGGAGGGAGTAACATGCAGCATGTAACGTCACTGTCTTTCCTACTTCTCGCGTACTCTAATTATCTAAGCCATGCCAATAAAGTCGTGCCATGTGGCGGCATAACAGCCTCCCCCGCCCTTCTCAAGCAATTGGCTAAACGTCAGGTAACCATATTTGTAGGTTCACGTGAATGAGAGGGGTATTTTTGTAATGTTTGTAGTAATATAATGACTTTTTTTTGGCTTGGTCCTACCAGGTGGACTACATTCTTGGGGATAATCCACTTAGGATGTCGTACATGGTAGGGTATGGTGAACGTTACCCACAGAGGATCCACCACCGAGGCAGCTCACTACCATCGGTGCTGGCCCACCCAGCCCGTATAGGATGCAAAGCTGGGTCTCGCTATTTCCTAAGCCCAAATCCAAACCCAAACGCACTAGTAGGAGCAGTAGTGGGTGGGCCAAACGTGACAGATGCATTCCCTGATTCAAGACCCTTCTTTCAAGAATCAGAGCCCACAACTTACATCAATGCTCCTTTGGTGGGCATACTTGCTTACTTTGCAGCCCACTCTTAATAATATTTCAACTTTCAAGCATATATAATATAAAATATATATATATGATCTGATGTAAAAAGGGGATTTCAGTGGTGTGCGAAAAGGTCACCCTACTACTACTACTACTACTGTTAGTGCTGCCTATTTCCTATTATTGTCAAAAGATTCGAATTGTTGGTAATGAAGAAAAGAATTGCTTTTTATCCCAATATTTTCCCTTTTTGCAACTTTTCAATTTGGCATCAGCAATAATTGCAATTGCATATAATGTGGAACTCTCACCACCATGCGTTGCCAATGAAAGTAGAGTAATGAAGCTCCAAGGAGTGTAGCTGTAACTGCGTAATTATGATTGGTTATCTACAAATCAGAGTTTGTGAAAAAGAAAAGCACCAATTAAGTCATTGCACATTTCATATATTACTATTATAAAGTAAAATCCGCGCGCCCTAAATCTATCCTAATTTTGAGAGTAGGAGTTGAATCCGGGCTGCGTCAGGAGAAGCTCAGCACCTTAACCAATTGGGCTGAAGCTTGCTCCTACTATTCTTTCATTCGATACCTATTTATTACAATATATTTATACTTATTTATACATGAAATTTACTACTCATTTTTAATGGTACGTTTCACTTTATTTTATTAAGGATAGGAAATTCACTGTTCTCTCATTTAACATTAACCATTCAAATAAAAAATAATGATAAATAATCATAAAACAGGTAAAAAAATCTAAAAATATTGTACATGAAATTTTTAAAAATACATAATAATATCAAATAATATAATATAAAATTCTTAGTAAAATAAGATAATCTATTATCAATTATAAGTAATTTTTTATACTAAATAAAATTTAAAAGTACCCTTGACCAATTACCAATATTGCACCAAACTCATAACGAAAGTGAAATTTACAGTCCATTTTATACCAAAACTCATTTTAACACTATATATTAAAAAGGTATAGGTATCTAGAATTATCATACACTATTACCCCTAGGGACTCATTTCATAGGAGGTGAAAATGGTCCCAAACTCTCAACTCCAAAATTTTTTACATAATAATGTATTCTTATCATAAATAAATTATTTTTTTTCACATATAAAATTTAAAATTTATGTAAATATTTAAATATCATATTTTAAAAAAGATCTTTTTATTTTTATCAAATTATATTAATTTATTTTTAAATTAATTAAAATAAAAAACAAATACACTGTTATTTAACCAAAGATTTAACTTATATTTGTAACACAATGCATTTCATGTATAATTATATATATACAATAACGCTTTCTCTTTTTTATAATAAATTAATTCAATAAAGAACAAATGAAACCATCTGCATTTTGCTTAGATTACCGACGCAAGAGCCTTCGACCAGTACCCTTAGATTGCTGGAAGGATGCATCTGGTGGAGGAGGAGGCAGCAGCGATGGTGGTCTTTGCCAGCAAATATGCAGTTTCAACATTTTAGAATTAATAATTAATATTTTATTAATTTTAATTAGTTAATTTATTATTTTAATAATAGAAAGGGTATTTTTAAATTTAAAATAATACAGATTCTAGAATTTGTTATTTAGTGAATTTTGAAAAAAAATGCTATTTAATAAATACAAAACTTCAATTCTGCTAGTTATTAACTTATCCCTTTTTTAGAATCCATCCCCGACCCGTTCACACATATTGCGGGTTAAGTATTTCGGACCACGGATTGGATCAATTATGGAATGGGTATATCCATGGGTTTTCATTATATAAGATTTTAAGTTTTTTTCATGAATTTAAATTAATATAGTTAAGTATTTTTAATACATCTTTGCAGTAGAAATATAGCTAAAGGTATAAAATTAATCTCAAAGAAAATGAACACAAAGAAACCTCACCTTAACCATCTGTGTCATTGAAGAAATAACAATGAACTCAGTATATGCTTCTAATTCAAACCATCTTCACTTAAAATGACCAAACAAGTATAAAAAATAAATTTACCAAGGAATAGAGAAGCAAATTTCTTAAGCAAATATGACAAGAAAGAGTCGATAGATAGAGAAAGGTTTTCAAATTATCAATGAAATTATAATAATGCCTTGTTAAGGGCAGATATGCTAAGATTCATCCCCCTAAACTCGCATTGGATTCAACTTTTAAAATGCATCCCACCTCATTACTCAATGGATCAGGTAAAATCAGTCCCGTACGGATCAGATTTCAATGGGTATCTAATGGATCAAGTCAAAGCTCTACTCTAATATGAATATTGTGAGATGGAGAACTAATAAAAATGCACACTTTTGCCCATTAGGATGTATGGTCATCCTACTTACCGCGAAGATCGTAAGATATGGAGGTCTCGGATCGGTTGGTGCCAACTACATTTCATCGTCTGTTTGGTGTATAGGAGATGGCTACTCCTTATTATGTGACCATTATATAACACCCCTAATTTTTAAATCTTGGATTTGAAATTAAAAATGGTTTACTTGGTAATTTAAAATATTTTAAGCTCAAATAATGATAGTAGAAATGTAGCATATTTTAGTATTTACTTATTGAATATTTGATTGGACAATTTTAATATTACGAGTAATTTATTTATTTATTTTATATTGTAAAATAATTTATGGTAAAAAAAATGAATGAAAAATGAAAATAGTACTACCTCCAATTTTTTCATTTCTTTACACCCTAAAAATACAAATACTAATATAACCCTACTTTTCACTAATACTATTACAAAATAATAATAAATAATTATCAACCCTTTACAATACTTACTTTTTCACCAATACCAATACAGAAATAATAAGAAACAATTAAACATACTTACTAAAAAAGGAAACGTAAACAATTGAAAAAATTTACCAAAAACAGAAACGTAAACAATTGAAAAAATTGGAGGCAGTAATTGTTTCGGCAGGGAGTTTTATTATTTGAGAGAAATAGGTAAGGATTGGGCCGGTTGTGAGAGGTTTAGGAAAGTAAGGTTTTTTCTTTAAAAAAAAAATTGGAGAATAGGATCGTGAGTTTGTCAAATAGTGGAGAGAGGGAGTTGATGAATGTGGTGTAATGGTTAACGAAGAATGAGGAAGGAAATTAAAGAATAGAGAGCACAGAAAAACGTGCTTGGGAAGGGAAAAATAAATAAATAATAAAAAGGGTGATTTGATGTTGTGCAGAGGTGTAAAGGGGAGAGGATTTTGATATGTTGTTTTGCATTGGGAATCTGGTAGGAATAGAGAAATAAAGGAGAGAGAGGGTTTGGGTTTCGGGTAGTGTAAATTGAAGAAGAAGAAGAGCAATTGGAGGCGGGACCCACGCTGAGATGGCGATCAGTGATTGGCTAAACGGCTGTGCGGTGCTGAGTTGGCGAGGAGTTACTGGTGGGTTTCTGCTGAACCTGTTCGGGCAGTAGGCTAAACTAAGGGGGCACTTAATAATTCTATAGTGAGACTGATTGTTAATTGAATTCCAGAATAAGTACTATGTTTTATTGAATTTTGATTAGCATACAGAGTTTGTAGTTTTTCCATTTCTGATTAAATTGCTTAGTATTGTTTAGAGATAATTAAAAGTAGCTAATCTAAGGAATTAAATATATAGTATTATTGATAATGTAATTAATGGAAATTGAATAGATAGAGCGAATATAGTATTAAGCAAAGAAATATTTAGAGGTTTATTGTTTAAGAAAATAAGAAGAAATTAATTTATTGCTTTGATTAAATACCAGGACTATCATATGAATTGATTTAAAATTAATTGTTTAATATTATAGAAATTGAATATATATTGAATATTGATAATAAATTAATGCAATTGAATTATAAATAATTGGAACATTGTCATATTGGTATTAATTGAATTAAGGCCACTGGATAATTATTGAGAATAGAAAATAGTAATTGATCAGAGATAAAATAGATAGAATATTTTTTAATAGAATAGATAGAATATTTTTTAAGGAAATTAACTATATAGTACATTGTTAAGAATTGGATAGATATTGATTTATTGATTTGGATTGGAATATCAGAACTATCCGGATTGCTCAAAGTTCTGTATAGCATTGTAGGATTGCTAGCGTTATCCAGGTAAGTTCCATGAGTGTACATGTATTGTTTGTGTTGTGCTAAGTGACTAACCGATTAATATATATATTATAGCCAATTCTTATATATTATTCTTTCGCATTGAATATTTATATTTCTTTCTGAACCCAAACCTTCTGTATGATTTAGAGTCAGGGAAAATGAGTCTATATGTTGATTATTTGATTGAATTGTTTGATTGATTGCTATTGATTGAAATTGATTGGAGTCAGTAATATTGATATGTTGGGAATGACTGAGAGAAATCATTGATTTTATTGATACTGAGATTGATATTGAAATCGATATTGATATTGTTATTGACATTGATGGAGGAATAAGGAAGGCTATTGAAATTGTTTTGCAGGTCATTTTTCAACATAGATATATTACATTGTTTGATTGTTATGAAAATTGTTTGTTGTGTTAGGTTTTTCCGTCACACATGTAACTTACTGAACATCTATATAAAGTGCTCACACTCATATAGATTTTATTGCAATTTTTCAATATATCGTTAAGGCAAAGCTTGATTTCTTTTCTCCCAAACCGAGCATCT
>CATIWJ010267769.1:0-10036 GCA_949640765.1 Croton laevigatus | reverse complement strand
GCCAAATTTCAGTTGCTATTCGGTTGTAAATAGGTCGCTAATTACCGACCGAAATTATACGGTTGGGAATCGGTCGTTAAATACCGACCGAATTTAATCGGTTGGAAAATTCGGTCGGTATTATTTTATTTTCTTGTAGTGAATCAATATATAATTAATCAAACTAACAACATAAATAACGAGAATATAAAATGAGTTAACGCGTGCAATGTACATTAAGAAAAACTAGTATAATGAAATGAATGAATGGAGGATATTGATATTTTTGAAACATCTTATGCATATTTTTATTTATAATTAATTAATTTATTCTATTAATATTTGAACTATAATAAAATAAAAATAAAAATCCTATTCTATCAAGAAGAACCATTTTAAGTATAAAAATTGTTCTGTAAAGATTCTCTATATTTAGCTTGTATTTTTCCATATTTGACACACACAATTGTTTTCATTTAGTGGCTCAATCCAGTGGAGTTTTTGGAGGACGTTGTAATTGAACATGAGTAAGGTTCTTGCACCTTTCCATTTATTACAAACTAAAGTTAAGTTTTAACTCTTTTTTTTTTTTTGTTTTTAAAATAACATATTTGGTTTGACTAAGCCAAATTCCAACCCTTCCCAACATTTTCTGGAAGTAGAGGCTGCAATTTGTTTCATTTTTGTTAAAAATTACTCTATTTTAATTTTAGCGAAAGAAAATCTTATACATATTGGTTTGAACTGTATTGATTGAATATTAACATATAAATGTACAATTCTTTTACATGCATTAAGTACTTTAAAGTTGTTAAAGACTAATGAAAAATGGTGATCCAGGTATGTGGAATGCACTTCTTCAGTAATGCAAGCATTAGTTCTATTTAAGACATTATACCCTAATCATAGGCAGAAAGAGATTGGAAATTCTATTATGAATGCCTCATTGTTCATTGAAGAGATGCAAAGGCCTGATGGTTCATGGTATGGTCATTAGTTGTTTTTACCCAAAATATGAGAGGTTATTAATTGTGCATAATAGCTAACATGGTATATTATAGGTATGGAAGTTGGGCAATATGCTTCACAAATGGTACATGGTTTGCTCTCAAAGGGTTAGCTGCTGCAGGCAAGACATATGAAAATTGCCATGGTATTCGAAAAGGTGTTAATTTTCTACTCGAAACACAGAGAGACGATGGTGGATGGGCTGAGAGTTATCTGTCATGCCCAAAGAAGGTTCTTTCTTCCTTTTTTTTTTTTAATTTACAAAACTCTTAACTTGTGGATTCATTACTATGTTGCTTACAATTGTAGTATGCTTCTATAATATCAATGTAGGTGTATGTTCCATGCGAGGGTAATCAATCGAACTTGGTTCAGACAGCTTGGGCTATGATGGGTTTGATTCATGGAGGACAGGTCAGTTTACATTTAATTCAGTTGTTTAGAATACTATTGTTTGTTTAGAATACTATTGTTGATCTAGATGCATTTTATATTTGTTAAATTTATTCAAAAATTCTTTCTGAAAGGCTAAGAGAGATCCTACGCCTCTTCATCGTGCTGCAAAACTGTTAATTAATTCTCAAAATGAACTTGGGGATTTCCCTCAACAGGTACGTAGATTGGTATAGCTCCACTTATAATATTTATTTATTTTATATTTAAGTGGATGTTAGTTACAGGATTCATATAGATAACACCAACTTGTTTGCAACTAAGATTTATTGTTGCAGAGATATCTAATTTGCTTATTGAATAATGGCAGCAACTGAATGGGGTGTTCATGAAGAACTGCATGCTACACTATGGACTATATAGGAATACTTTCCCCATATGGGCTTTAGCTGAATACAGGCTGCATGTCTTGTTACCTTCACAAAAACACACTGAATCAACTTAGGAGACATATATGAAAATATTGAATAATTAACCAATTTCTCCCAGTAGATGTATATATATATATATATATATATATATTCATGAAAGAAATGTCCTCGAATTTTAGAAATGTACGTTTTATTCGTTCTTACCCATATAAATAAAGTATATGATTTGTTTTGAATGGTTAGGTTGGCTTTTATCTTTAATAAAACTTTAATTGCTGTATAAAGACTCTCTGCATTTTGGTTTGAATTACTTTTTTTTTTCCTTTTCATTGATCACTCTTTGATAGCATCCACAATGATGTACAATTCATCAATTTCAATTTATAAGACTCACATGAGTAATTGAAATTGAGCTCATCACTTTAATTTATTGTTACACCATGATGTACAATTCAATGTGATCAATCTCAATTTATGACACATGAGTAATTGAGATTCATATTGAAATGCATATATTATATTTTATTGTTAAAATATTGTGGGACTTCAAAAGTTAGGACTGAGACTCATTGTCGAGATGAGAGTAAATTTTAATTGAATTGCAAATCAATTGATGTGATGTTACTTTTTGAGGTAGGTCTAAAAATTGAGATTGAGATTGAGAACTCCAAGCATTGCAGATGTTCTAAGAGCTTTTAAATGAATACCATATCTGTAATTTTATTTAATAAAATATCAGTAAATTTTAGTTACTAGTTATATGTCATAATTAAAGGGAAACATAATAATACGCACTCTGATTTAAAGAATAACCCAAAAAGACACAAGGGACAGAATTAGCATCAATTTTTTTTTTTTTTGGTATACAGAGACAGGGATAACATAGACAGCCAAATATCCTGAGACTCAATAGTTTGGACTTCTATTGAACAAGTTGGAATAAGGAGACTTACAATTGAGAATTGGAGTTGGTAATCTATTGATGAGAAACGCAGCGCAGCCGCTTGAAATGCGTAGGACCGATACTGTGATGGCAAAGGGGCGGATTGGAGAAGGGTTAAACCTGTCTCCACTAAATGATGATGTCGTCGCTTCGCTGCACCATTGTGCTGAAGAGTATATGGTGGAGTTTTTAAGTGATTTGTACCATGGGTTTGCAATATTGATTTTAAGGCAACAAATTCCCCTCCCCCGTCGGTATATATTGAAATAATTTTTGTCCCAAAGGTGTTTTCAACTAATTTTTGGAATACAAGTGACACCATTGCCGTGCCGGGATTAATATTCTGTCGATTGTGGTAGAATCAAGATTCTATTACGACGACTATTAGGCTTGAATCACCACCTTAGAGAAGCCAATCCAATGATACATGTATTCTCAAAATTTAAGAATAAATTTAAGAGTAGAAAAATAATTTTCTAAAAAAGGAACTGAAATTTTATTTCCGAATCAAATCTGAATGCTCAAACGTTTACAAGTCTAAACCTATTTATAGGCATTAGCACAAATTAAATAATATAATTCTTAAGGTGGGTGATTACAAAACTAGGCTGGCATACATTATTCAGCAAACATAATTATTCATATGGCGGGCTCCGACAAATGTTGATGGTGATAGGTTGGACATAAGAAGTAAGATATTGGCTTTCTCGTTTTTTAGCAGAAAAAGGAATCTTTACCATGTGTTAGGTCTTTTTTTTTTTGGAAGGTAGCAAAATGAAAGACTAGGCCCATCATTTGGTTGGCCTTTTGTGTTTAAAAGGAGTGGGTTATTTTTTAGTGGATTTTGGGATGTGAAGACCATTCCGCTCACTTGGCTTTTACTTATATATATATATATGGAATGGAACTTATTTGGCTTTATATATATAGGATGGGACACTCCTGTGTCATGCTCCCTCAGTTCAGGAAAGACTCACCTTTGAGTCTGAATTTCCTTCATCTTCAAAGTATGGTCATAAATCGGCAACATTGAATGTGGCAAACACGTTGTAATATCCAGGAAGTTCAACCTTGTATGTATTTTCATCAATTCTCTTAATTATTTTGAAAGGTCCATCTGTTCTAGGCTTTAATTTTGCATACGGTCCTGGTGGAAACCTTTCCTTCCTCAAGTGAATCCATACTAAATCACCTTCCTTAAACACAGCAGGCTTACAAAACTTGTTTTCTTGCATTTGATATCACTCATTTTGCTTTAGAATGCGATTCTTCACTTGCTCGTGCAATTTCTTTATTTTCTTAGCTCTTTCATCTGCATCTGCACTGAATCTTTCTTGATTTATTTTAGGAGTGAGTTCAATGGGAGTGATAGGATTTTTGCCATACACTGCTTTAAATAGGCTTTGACCTATTGTTTGCCTTGGTGAATTGTTATAGACAAATTCAGCTTGAGCTAATACTAAATTCCATTGTCTGATTTTTTCCCCACAAAACTTCTTAGTAAGTTTCCCAAACTACGATTGACCGCTTCTGTTTGTCCATCTGTTTGGGGATGAGCCGTTAAGCTGAATTGGAGTTTTGTACCCATTTTATTCCATAAAGTTCTCCATAAATGAATCATGAATTTCACATCACGATATGAAGTGATAGTCTTTGGAATCCTATGTAGTCGCACAAGATCAACAAAGTATGTAGCATCCTAGGTCTTATTACATGGTATAAAATGAGCCATTTTGGAAAATCTATCCACAACAACCGTGATTGAATCTTTATGTATGGGGTAGTCCAACAACAAAATCCATGCTAACATTCTCCCAAGGCGCTTCTGGGACAGGTAGAGGTGTGTAGAACCCTGTACTCTAACCTCGAGTTTTACCAATATGACAAATTCTACACCTTTTGACATGTCACTCTATGTCTCGGATCATGTGTGGCCAATAGAAGCTTTCTTGTACAAGAGCTAATGTCTTGTCTTGACCGAAATGACCAGCAAAATTCCCATTATGACATTCAATCAATATGGCTTCACATAACGAACATTAAGGAATGCACAATCGATTACTTAAAAATAAGTAACCATCTTGCAGATGAAATTGATGATAAGGACTGTCACAACACCATTTCCAGATATCTTTAAAGTCTGGATCATCCTTATATAATTTCTTTACAATTTTAAACCCAATTACTCGAACTTGAAGTGTTAAAGCAATGTGTAACATCGACTTAAAGAATCAGCAACTTTATTTTGTGCACCTGATTTATGCTTTAAGACTTATTGATAGGCAGAAAGGAATTGACTCCATGTGGCATTGCGTCCTTTAATTTTGTTTTAACTGTGAAGGTATTTGAGCACTTCATGATCAGAATAAAGCACAAATTCCTTTGCCAATAAATAGTGTCTCCAATGATCTAAAGCTCGAACAATGGCATAGAACTCTTTATCATATGTTGAATATTTTGTCCGAGTCTTGTTGAGCTTTTCACTAAAAAAGGCAACTGGACTATTCACTTGGCTAAAAACAGCACCAATGCCTATACTAGAGGCATCACAGTCAATTTCAAAGACTTTGTTAAAATCTGGGAGTGCTAAAACTGGGGCTTTTGTGACCTTCTGCTTCAATGTTTCAAAACTCTTTTGAGTGGCTGATGTCCACTCAAATTTATCTTTCTTCAACAATTCGGTGGTTGGGCC
This sequence comes from Croton laevigatus, assembly GCA_949640765.1. Lineage (NCBI taxonomy): Eukaryota > Viridiplantae > Streptophyta > Magnoliopsida > Malpighiales > Euphorbiaceae > Croton > Croton laevigatus. The sequence continues at coordinate 4,590 of CATIWJ010267769.1, read as the reverse complement.
AGTCACAGTATTGAAATTCTTGATGAATTGTCGATAGAAAGATGCTAGGCCATGAAAACTTCAAACATCATGAATTGATCTCGGTGTTGGCCAATTGATAATGGCTTCTATCTTGCTTTCATCCATCTCAATAACTCTACTTGAGGCAACATAGTCGAGAAAGGTCACTTTATCAGTTAAAAAGTGACATTTCTTAATGTTGGCATACAATTTTTGCCTCCTCAAGGTTTCAAAGATTTGTCTGAGCTGTACCAGATGCTCATTCTTATTTTGACTATACACCGAAATGTCGTCAATGTAAACCACTACGAACTTTCCAATAAATGGTCAAAATACCTAATTCATGAGCCTCATAGAAGTGCTTGGTGCATTGGAAAGTCCAAATGGCTTAACCGTCCATTTGGAAAAACCATCTCTTGTCTTAAAAACAATCTTCCATCATTACCAGGTCTCATACAAATTTGATGGTATCCACTTCTCAAATCAATCTTCAAAAAGATAGTCAAACCATGTAGTTGATCGAGCAAATCATCAAGTCGTGTAATGGGAAACGATACTTGATGGTAATTTTGTTCATAGCTCGAATATTAATGCACATATGCCACATTTCATCTTTCTTTGGAACAAGCAAGGCCAGAACAGCACAAGGACTTACACTTTCTTTTATCAACCCTTTAACCATGAGTTCGACTACTTGGCATTGTAACTCTTCATGTTCTTTGGAACTCATTCAATAAGCTACTTTATGTGGAATTACAGCTCCTGGAATGAAATCAATACAATGTTGAATATCTCGTATAGGTGGCAATCTTGGGGGAATATCTTCTAAAACTACATCTCCAAACTCTTGAAGAAGTGGCTGGATGGTCTTTGGAATGGTCCTTCCTTTTTCATTCTCTTCTAAGATAATGAGGGTGTAGGCAACTTTGGTTTCCTCAATAATTTTGGCAGTTATTGTCTTGGAGATCATATTACGTCTCTCCTCCTTACAATCACTGGCACATTTTTTCTTCAATGGTACTAATAAGATCTTCTGGCCATCCTTGGTGAAAAAATAAGTATTCTTATAACCATTATGTATAGCATGACGATCATATTGCCAGGGTCGGCCTAACAATATATGATAAGTATCCATAGGAATAACATCACACCATACTTTGTCTTGGTACTTCTTATCAATAGAGAACTCAACCAAACACCTTTTTGTGACTTTGATCTCATTACCTTTCCTTAACCAAACTAACATGTACGGTTTTAGATGATCTTCAGTAGGTAACTTTATCTTGTTCAATATTTTTGTTGACACCATATTTTTACAGGTACCTCCTTTGATGATGACATCACAAACTTTACCATAGAAAGTACATCGGGTGTGGAAAATGTTATGGCGTAGCTAATCTTCCTCTTTTGCAATAGAAGTGTTCAAAGCACATCGTACGACTAGCATCTCACCATTATCTGCATGGATGATCTCGTTTTCTTCATCTTCTTATAGGCTTTCATCTTCGTCTTCTTCCTCACATGATGCTTCCTCCACAAATGACACTATTCTTCGATTTGGGCAATTAGATGCAATATGGCCAAATCTGTGACACTTAAAGTATTTTATAGAATTATTGTTAGAAGTTGTGCCACATGTTTTACCAACTACTTCACTATCTTTTTTGTGGTGGTGGATGATGATGATGGCTTTGTCGAAGGACTCTTCTGGTTAGAAGTATCGGTTTTGTCTACACTCTTTGATTCACTCCATCTGGTAGTCTTCTATTGGTGCTCTACTTTCAATGCTAGTTTGACTACATCATTGAGTGACCAATAGGGCTGAAGTTGAACGACATTGACAATTTCAATCTTCAATCCTTTAAGGAATCTAATAATAGTGTGCTCTTCTGGCTCATTGAGGTCATACTTTATCATGAGTTGTTTGAACTCTGCTGCATAATTCTCAACGGATAAATCACGTTATTGAAGGTTGTAAAGTTGATGAAGATATCTTGTCGATAGTAATCAGGTAGATACTTGCATCGAATTTCTTTTTTCATTTCTCCTAAGTTGTGATCTTACTTCTTCCTTCACGTTCTTGCTTGTGCTTAATATTCTCCCATAATATTGAAGCATTTTTCTTAAGCTTGATGGCAACAAGTTTAACTTTGCGGTGGTCTGGAATGTCTTTATAGTCAAAGACTCATTCTACAGTATATAGCCATTCAATAAAATTGTCTGGATTTAATTGTCCTTCAAAATCAGGTATATCCACCTTCACTCCTTTGATGTGCTCACGGTCACTGTTCAGATTCTTCTCTAGATGATTCACTTGGTAGATTAGTCTCTGCTTCTGGATCATCTTTTGATTCATAAACTTGTTTGCTTCTTTGCTCGTACTGCTCAAGTCGTTGTTGAAGTTGTTGAATTTGCTGTTGTAATTCTTCTATGGTGACATTTTGAACAGGTCTTTGGCGATTTCATCTGGGCGGCATCTTTTTTTTTATCTCCTTTTTTTTAAATAAAATTAAAAAGTACAACGTGGTACAAATTAATATTGGGTGTAGGAATATGACATGTAGATTTTTTTTTTTAAATAAACAACATGATAGATAATGGATAGGTTGATACCTTGCAACTCGAATCCACAAGAAGATCGAGGTTCTCTGATACCAAGTTGACACCGTTACCATGCCGGAATTAATATTCTGTCGATTGTGGTAGAATCAAGATTCTGCTACGACGAATATTAGGCTTGAGTCACCACATTGGAGAAGCCAATTCAAGAATACATGTACTCTCAAAATTTAAGAATAAATTTAAGAATAGAAAAATAATCTTCTAAAAGAAGAACTAAAATTTTATTTCTGAATCAAGTTTGAATGCTCAAATGTTTACAAACCTAAACCTATTTATAGGCATTAGCACAAATTAAATAATACAATTCTTAAAGTGGATGATTACAAAACTAGGTTGGCATACATTATTCAGCAAATATAATTATTCATATGGTGGGCTCCGACAAATTTTGATGGTGATAGGTTGGACATAAGAAAGAAGGTATTGGCTTTCTCGTTTTTTAGCAGAAAAAAATGAATCTTTACCATGTGTTGGTTTCTTTTTTTTTTTTTTTTTGGAAGGTAGCAAAATGAAATACTAAGCCCATCATTCAATTGGCCTTTTGTATTTAAAAGGAATGGGTTATTTTTGAATGAATTATTGGACGTTAGACCATTCCACTCATTTGGCTTATATATATATATATATATGTGTGTGTGTGTGCGGAATGGAACTTATTTGGCTTTATATGTATAGGATGAGACACTCTTGTGTTAATAAGTAGAATTGATTGAACATTCGATTTTGCTTTATTTGGATAAAATCAAATATATTTGGTAAAATGGTCCATAAACATTAAATAATATTTGAATTCATCAATAGAAGAAGTAGGGGCTGGACCCCAAAGATTTGAATAAATTAACTCCAAAGGATGAGTATTGGACAAAGGTGACATGCCACAAGGGAGTCTATGATTCTTATTAGGGCAACATGATTCAAAATCAGTTTGAATAACAGAAGAAACAGACAAATAAAACTTCGATAAAGCAAAATTAAATATCTTGGAAACTGGATGTGACCAACCAACATGTGTAATTCTCAAACCTATACCATCCGTGAGATGCAGCTCATCTAGACCATCATACGGTTTTTGTAGCTACAGATTTTGGAGGTCATTGGTAACATGATGAGTGGCTCATGTGTCAAGACCCCAATTCGTTTCACTTGCACTACTGGAGGTAGCAAAATTAACCCGAGGTTTGGGAAAATTGTTCTTGAAAAAATGCTTTGCTTTGAAACTGTCATACAGTATGAAAATTTTCTTGATGGACCCATGCTAAGAATTGCTTCGATAACAGCTAGCTCCTTTAGCCGAATCATTTTGATTAGCAAAATGAGAATTTTGCTAATAACCAGGCCCCTTTCGAACTGCTTTTGTAGATATAGGCAATGGATTATATGAGGGAACAGTTCTCGTAAGATACAGTTCATGAGCTAGTAGTTTGTCCAACTCCTCAAACGTGATGACAGTGTCACGAGCTCGAACCGCTACTGCAATGTCACGGAACTCCAAGCCAATACCGTTTAACAAGTGTACGACCCAAATCTACATTGGAGACCAGATTTCCACAAAGTGCTAGATCATCCGCAGCTGATTTGATTGTCTATAGATATTCTGAGACAGATTTAGATTCTCGTCTCATAGTAGACAACTTTTCTCGAAGATAAAGGACTCTTGTTACTGATCTATTGGCGAACGCAACTTGCAATTTAGCATATTCATCTGCCGAAGTTGTTGCCGAGGCAACAACATGCATGGCTGAAAAACTAATGGAAGCGATAATTACAGCTAAGTTCAATTTGTTGAAATAATTTAATTCATAATTCCAGCTCATATTAGATTTGGTCGTAGGGAGTTTGTTAGTAGTGCTCCTTAGTTTTCTGGATATTTTATTGAATAAGTAAATGCCGTATTTTTCTCTTTAGTAGTTGAGATGTTTTCAAGTCAGTTACTGGTTACTGTATTTTTCAAGTCTATAAATAGGCTTG